>BQNB010111993.1:0-22239 GCA_026074375.1 Tanacetum coccineum
GCTAGTTAAAAGCTTACTTTCTGTAAACAGAATTAAGAGCTTAGATTTCTAGCTTATTGTGTTGTTAAAAGTCCAAAGTGTCTTTGTTAAAGTTGTTAGGATTAAGCTCATTGATAAGTTTGTAGTTTTAAGTTTTTTCTAAAAACCACTTTTTCAATAAGCAAGATAAGCAATAATCGCGAGGTCTGTTTTGTAATTGTCTCAAAGATAAGGGGCACCTGTTTCTATTGTAGTGTAAATTTCCCTTATTTAGCCCGCCTACCCTGTTCTTTCCTTTATTGCAGTTTATACCCTGTCTTTCTTAAATAAATAAAATAGATTTAAATTTTAGTTTTATAAAATTTAGGGTTTAGTTTTAATAAATCAAATTAGTGTTCAATTGATTGTTAAAATTTGGGGCTTTTGGTTCTATTACATTTCTGCACCTTTGTAGCATTTAAAAACCATTTTTCTATATTTTTCCAATTAATTTTGTATTTTCTAGAAATTAAAATAGATTTTAGTTAATTCATTTTTCTTAGAAAATTCATTAAAAATAGAAAAACAGTTGAAAAATTAAAATTCTTTTTGCATTAATTTTCATTTTAAATCTAGTATTTTTGAAAAATAAAAGAAAAATTTTAGTGTTAATTTTTAGAAAAAGTTTATTTTTTGATAAATCATTAATCTTAGAAAAATCATAAAAATTCAAAAATACATAAAGAAAGTCTAATTCTTTTCCTAGAATTTTCATTTAAATTGTGATTTTTAGGTATAAATTTTTGTTAAAAGTCGTGCTTTAGAATTAAATTTCTGTTTAGCTCGCGTTTATTACATTTTGTACATTTAAATTTTGTGCTAGTCAATTGTTTTTCAATTCATGCTATTATATTTTGTAGTGTAAACAACAAATCAAAATCCCTTTATCATTCTTAGCTCGAATCCGAATATTCCAAATTCTCAATTCAGATTTCGTTGGGACACGACGCCAGGAAAGTAACTACCCGATAAAATTAATACGAATTGTGTTTTTTCTTTGTGAGGATTTTTTACCTTAATTTCTCTTGGTTGAGAGTATCTTGAAGAAAATCTTACAAGATTATTACTATAGTATATTTAAATTTGTTTTACCGCCCCAACCAAATTTTGGCTGCAGCGGCCGGGGAAATTTCGTGAACGATTGTTGAAGAATATTCGTTGAAGTAAAGTTGAGAAGATCCTTTCCACCGGGAAAGTTATATTCTTGTTATATAAATCAAAAACACAAAAAAATTTCAAAAATATAAAAAGTATAAAATTTTCTTTCTATTATAAATAAAAATAAAAAAAATTAATAAATCCAAAATATAAAAACATTTCCTTTAAAAAGAATCAACAATAAAATAATACTTCCAAATGAAGTATTATCATAATATCATCGCAATAAAAGATCAAAACACTCCCATTTTTGACACTCACCAGGTACGGCTCACCTCTAGTTAGCTTATTCATTAAAGAGAGTAGGCAGGCCGGGTCTTCGGATCGCCTCAAGGGACAAGGGTTATTTTAAAAGAGCCTCGCTCTTTCCCTTTTCTCCGCTCTTCTTTGTGAGTTAGTTGGTTAGAGAGCTACCGTGACGTGAGTAGATCTTTTGGTTGAGTTCTTTCTCGATTATTTTTCCATTCTTAGAATTTTAGGCCCTTAATAAATAAATAAAAAATTATAAAAATTGAAAAATATATAAAATCCAAAAATATTCTTCGTTATCTTCTTATCCATATAATTCTTCTTCTCAATCCCTCTAAATTTTGATTCTTTCTTATGTCGACATACGGGTTTTATCCTTGTTTTCAATGCGGAAGGACAAACGAATTCCCGCATTGCCCGTGTTCGACTTGTGCGAGGTGTGGTTCAAACCTTGTTAATGAGATTTGCTAACCTTGTAGTACTTATTCAAGGCTAACAATTATTCTCCTAATCTTTATACCACACCTCCACACTTTTCGGATTATTCTTGTCATAATTGTGAGGGTAATACACCATATGATTCACAAACTCTTCCACAACAATATTTTTGTTGTGAAAACTGCGGGGGTCCCCATGAGACTTACCAATGTCAGCCGATGAACCAAGAGTATTTTTATTCTCATTCTCCTGGCTTTGACCAATTTCAACCCCCACAGTTTTCCGATGTTTATCAGATTCCTCCGGTAGCAAGTATGGAAATGCTACATGCTCAAACGGATCTTATAGAATCTATGCAAAACTTCTTGATGAAGTATGATCACATACCTCATAATGAAAAGAGCATCAAGTTATTGCTTGCGGAGGAGAAATTTTTGAAAATCAAGCAAGTTGTGGAAGAAGAGCAAACTCAACCTGAGTATTTGCAAGAATTGTTGCAAAGTCTTCTTAATGATTTACAAATTCTTAATGAAATTCAACCACTTAAGCAAGAAATTCCTAACCAAATCCAGAAAGATCAAGAAGAGAAGAGTATTGTGGAACTGCTTGCTGAGGAGAGACTTCAAAAAGCTAATCAAGTTTTAAATGAAAGTCAATCTTCTCAAGAAATGAGAATCCAAGATTTGGAGATTCAAAAGCAGCAGTGTTTAGAAGAGATGAAAGAATGGATGAATGATTTAGGAATAAGAGAATATCGAAAGGAGGAGATCCATATTGATTATAGGAGGAAATGTGAAGATAAGATTTATGAGCTTAAGGATAGATTCAATGGTCTAAGCATTGAAATTGGGAAAATCACACAAGAAGCAAAAGAGCTTAGAGAATCTGAAGCTAGAGCTCGAAGTCGGAAGATTATCATTGACGATGATGACGATGATTTGGGATTTTATGCGGTTCATCCGAATACGATTCACATTCCCGTTTCGCAAAACGTAGAGCCTAAGGATTCACTCATAATGGGAGACGGGCATATTAACACTACTCCGGAAACGGAGACTAAGAGTGAGGAGACCACTTGTTTCAAACCAAGTGAGTTAGATGACTTTAGTTTGGAGGGAGTGTAATTTGTTCTCATATGATGATTCCTATTACGAGAAGTCCACGAGTAGACTTGCTCATCTTGCTCCAATTTCTCCGGAAATCGTTGAAGTTTGTGTCGATGACGATGATACCGACGACGATGACGATTATGATGACGATTTTTATGATTGTGTTGATATTGAGGAGGACGGAGGAGAGATTGATCTCGACATTTCTAAGATCGTTGACATTCCTCTTCGGGAGAAATTAGTCGAAAGTTATCTTTTAATTGAAAAGATTAACGCTTTTAGTCTCTCTCCTCCTATTCCGATTTCTCCTCCTATTCCGATTTCTCCTATAATTTGCCCCTCCTCTACTATCCCCGTTGTGGATCTTGATTTGCCTTTAGAGGAGGCGGATTTGCTTAGTTTTTCGGATAACTCGATAACACGGGGTATCGAGAGTGACCGTGATTCAGGGGAGGACACTACGTCCATTGATGATTTACCCCTTGATGACTCGATGATTCTTCCCGAGTACGAGTCATTTACTTTTGATGACGAGCCCGTGATGGCTGAAGTTAATGTTTTTGATGAAATTAACACAAGTGAACTTTCTTACCCGGGTATAGGTGAAAATGTTGTTTTAGATGAAGAGGAAGATTCCTTCACATTTACTACCCGATCATTTTTACCATTTGTCACCTATCCTGAGGTTTTACCCACATCTTACTCCACGGGGAGTGAAGATAAAGTTTTTAATCCGGGTATTTTTGATAATGATGCTTTTAAGGATAAGAGTTCAAAAGAGTTAGCACCATCTAAAGCTCTTTTGACTCTTGATGTTTTTGACCCTCTCCACCCACCCTTAATGAACTTCAATGATACCAAAGCATTTTTCGGGTTCTCATTTTCAATCTTGAAAATCTTTTCTAAAAAGTTTGTTGAACCCGGAATCAAAAATGTTTTGGTATATCTTTCATCTCTAGTTTGGGGAGGTTGTCACCTCTTAGATTTTCTTCACCATTGCTATTACCCACCATAAGAAAACTAGTTTGGGGAAAGAGTCAAGCGAAGGGGACTCTATAATAAACAAGCGCTTCGTGGGAGGCACCCCATGCTTATCCTTTTATTTTTCTTTTTCAATCATTTTCTATTTTCTTTGCTTCCCCAAGGACAAATTAATTCGGGGGCGAGTATAGCTTGTACTCGGTTAACAAAAACTAAGCCGTTTTAGAGATGTTTTTGAGCTAACAATGTAAAAGAAGAGAGGAATAAGTAGTTTCTTATTTCGTGCTCTTGTTGGTTGTTTGTTTTTGTCTAGGTTATCGGATTTGGAAGCTTCATGTTCAATATTGTGGAAAGTGACAAAGCCAATTCCTACAATTTCCCATCGATGGTCTCCAATCATCTCATCATAAATGGGAAAACTCTTAATCGCCTATCCTTGTTCTTTTATCGAACTAACATCTATTCTTTGCAAAACTTATGAATTTTTGTTAAAAGAGTTCCTTTGACCCTTATTTTTAAACTTTGAGACAAATTTCATTTTAGTTTTGGGGAAGGGATATCTTCGATTATTGACTGCACTTCACGCAAACCTTGTTGAATCTTTTTTGAATTACTTCTTGTGAAAAAGTGAGAAAATTTAAATTTTTGTCTTACAAGATAAGACACAAAGAAGCTTAAGTTTGGAAAAACAAAACTTCTTTTTGGTAGTCCGTTGGTGAAGAAAATAGGAGTTAATTTTCGAATTGACCCGGTGAAAATGCCCTAGCTAGTTTTCTTTAACCACCTTTGTTGGGGCCAAGCTTTCACAATTCCTATTGCTTGGATTTTAAAATGTGAAAACAAGAAATGAAGTAGTTAAATATAAGTGTATTTGTTTAAGCAATGTTATTGGAAAACCTAAAGCTTATATGAATGGATTGTGTCTATTTACACCCACAAGCTCTTAACACACTTAATCATACAGTGCTCTTTTAATTTTAAGCTAAGTCAACCAATGTCTTTAGAAAAGTCTTACATTGTTGAAAAAGAATTCATTTTAATAAGTAAGTAAGGAGGGGGGGGAGGGGGGGGGAGAATATTTTTGGTTTCAAATTTATAAGTTTGCTTTCTAAAATGAAAAATTTTCCATTCATCAAAAAGATATTATCAAAAGAATAGCCAATGAAGCATTTCCTAAGCAAAAGCATATTTTTCGTGCAATGTAAGGCATTCGAAAAAAATAGAATAACAAAAGCTTTATAAAGTTTTTAATCGTGGCGTATCCAGGTTGAGAGCAAGACTCGGATTGGGTTCGCACTAAGGATTAAAACTATGTACGTGGGATCAAGGTTCGTAGGCATTCATCACTAGGGAGCGCGGCTAGGTGATGATTGCAACTAAGGGAACTTTGGAATTCTAGGCTTATAGGAAAACGCCCGAGAATCAAAGGGACTCGGGGGTCTGGTTCAAAATCAACAACTACGAAGTCAGCTGGAAATTGGAACTTTCCCACCATTAGACGGACGTCTTTAGCAATACCGATTGGTTCAGTGATTGAACGATCTGCTAGCTCTAACGTCATGCAAGTTGGGGTTAGTTCAGGAAGAGCGAGATCTTTCCAGACAGAATAAGGCATGAGATTAATGCTCGCACCAAGATCGGCCAATGCGTTGCATGTAGTAATCCCCGTAAATTCACATGGAATCAGAAATCGGCCAGGGTCTCCAAGTTTCTTTGGTAACTTGTTGAGGATGACCGCTGAACAGTTCTCATTCAAAGGAGTCCTTGCCAATTCGCTCAATTTTTCCTTGTTTCCAATCAAGGTTTTTAAAGTCGAAGCAAATTTAGGCATGAGCATCAAGGCATCGGTAAAGCTAATCTCGAAACTTAAATCTCTAAAGATTTCATAAAAATTTTCGATTTGGTCGTTAGCTTTTTCCTTGCGCCTTTCATCATTTCTTCGTGATGGAAATGGAATTGATGCTTTAGGAACTGGAGTAACAACAGGAGCAACATTGGGCTCAGGATTTGGATTACGAGACTGAATTTGAACAACAGGAGGTTGGACGTCTTCAGTGCTTCCGTTATTAGCAGGAGGCATCTTGTCCTTTGTCACCTCGGTGTCATGATTAACGGTTTTCGGTCCTTGGATGGTGATATTTGCTTAATTGTATACTAATTTACCCGGGATTTTGCCAAATAAAAGCCAATAAAATGCCAAAAGAATAGAAAATGTGTGCTTTTGTGTCCAATTGTGCAGGTAAGGATTGAAAAGACAAAAAGAAGCAAAAACGATCAAAAACCGACAAGAAACGGGAAAAAGACAAAGAGCAAAGAGCAAGAGTGAGAATTCAGCCAGAGATCACAGCCGGATCAGCCCGACTCAGTCAAAGAAAGAAATAAAGGAAGTCAAAAGCCAAATTTCAAGTCAAAGGGCCATTATTGACAAGTTTTCAAAGATTCAAGAGCTTATTTGAAGTTTTGAAGTATCAAGGGCTAAAGTTGGCAAGAGTGGAAAGTGTGTTTTATTAAAGAATAAAGAGAAGAAATAAAGAAAACAACAACAAGGGCCAAAACTGTTAATATCCAAACCTGTTTTAAACTACACAAGGGCGGAGACAACCACAAGGACCAATTGTGCCAATTACTCAAAGATTCAAATAAACACCCGGCTTTCTCTCAACAGAATAACAACCTTTAACCACTACAACAACTTTTCCATACTTTACAACAACTTGTCACGCAAAAAGTCCCAAACCCAATCTCCTAATTTACCCAACCCCGCTCCCTTTTAAACACTCAAATCGTTCATAAACTCTTCACCACTCACAAGCCACCACGTGTAAACACCCTATTGGACATAACACCTCATCAAATGATCAAACGGCTCACAAAAGACTTACAAATGATCGAGGGCTGTGATTTAAAGGAGCATTCTAGAAATTCTTCCCTCTCCTCACCTCTTCTCTATAAATAGAAGCTTAGGAGTTCATTTTTCAGTTGTTGATTTTACTTTTAAGCATTTACTTTGTAATTTTCCGTTTTCAAGCAAATTAAGCTCTTACTTTAAGCATTTAAGTTTTCAGCTCTTGTAATCATTTCCTTTTCACTTGTACTTATCAACTCTATTAAATTCAAATCTACTTTTAAAGCGTTTTTTGGGATCTTGATTAAATTTCAAATCGTTTTTGATCAATAAGCTCTAAATAAGCTAAGTGAGCTTATTGATCCTCATAAGCTCAATATTAGTTTAATTTTGTTCATTAAGCTTTAATCTACTCATTTTTACCTATTCACATTAAGATCATGATCACTTGAATACTTTTGAGTTCAATTTGGGAAGCAAAGAGTAAATAAGCTCAAATTCAGCTTATTTTGATTTCTAAGGTTTAGAGGCTTGAGGAAGCCATTAGGATCACCTAGACTCTTCACTTGGATGTCTAGGTGAAGAAGACTCTTCAATTTTCAGGTCACTTTCTTTTATTTTCATTTAAGCCAATTCTAGCTTATTTCAACTTGCTTATTTCCTTTAAGTCCTCATTTAAATCCTGTTCATTAGGTTTACTTAGCTTATACTTGTATTGTTTTCAGTCTATTTTAGCCTTAAAAACTAGTAAAACTTCATTGCCATTTATTCTGTCATAATTGTAGTTAAAGCATACTAGAGTAAGTAGCTTATTTTGCCTAATAAGCTACTAATTTTTCTGCTTAAATAGCTTCATTAGTTTAAAAATAGTAGAAGTAGCTAAAAAGTTTTAGCTGTTTTAGTCTTTTTAGAAAAATAAAAAACAGTTTTCAGTCATTTTTGTTTTGACAGAAAAATATTTAAAGTTAGTGTTTGGTATTAGCTTAATTGACTTAAGGTCAATATTCTAATCTGCCAAAACTCTTTTGTCAAGTTGAGTTAGGGTGTTTTAGCAAGTTTTAAACAGCTTTTATAAGTTAGGCTTTAGATTTTAAGAATTTGAGAGTTAAAAAAACCTTGCCAGCACCAGGGCATTATTTCAGTCTTTTTAGTCTTAGAATTTTAGTATTTTTACAAGCAACTTAGAGTTTTAAGTAGATGTGTGTTCACTTAGTGAGTTTAGCAAAGTAAACTTCAAAAATCTTAGCTTACATTTCTGTTCCTTGTACTTTGCATCAGCAAAATTGTACCAGCAAGCACAGTTAACAGCAAAGAATCTTCAAGTTACTCTTTGAAATTTTTTCTGTTTTTTGTGAAACACCTTGCAATTCTTTTAGCTAGGTTGATTTCTAGTTAAGTAGGTTAGCTTATTTCAAATTCTCAGCACTTAAAGTCATAAAATAAGCTGTTAAGCTTAGTAAAAAAAGCTTTTAAAAAAATGTTTCATTAAACTTGGCATTTTTCAGTTTTTCTTCTAAACTTGTTAAGTATTGGTTTATTTTAGTGTTAAATCTCCTTTATGCCATCTTAATCTTCAATAAGCATCTTTTAGTTTTAATTTCCATCAAGTATTAAGCTCTCAATAAGCCAAAATCCTAAAAAGTCCTAAAAAGCTAGTTTCTGTAACAGCAACTTAATTGCTTATTTTCTAGCTTATGTAGTGGATAAAGTGGTATGTGCCTTTGGTTAAAGTTGTTTAGATTAAGCCTGATATGCAATCTTGTTAGTTTTAAGTTTTTGCTAATTCTCAAAATTTAATAAGCCAAAAATTAGAAATAAGCTAGGGTCTGTTTTGTTCTTTTCTCAAACCTCAGGGGTACCCGTTTCTTCTTTAGTGTAAATTTTACTAATTTTGCCCGCCTACCCTTAACTTTCCTTTAGTTCATTTCCTACCCTGTCTTTCCTATTTTCTTTTAATTTTCTTTTTATTCTTAAAAGTATTAATAGTAATTAGGTTAAATTTTTAATAAATCAAATTAGTTGAAAAATAAAAAGTAGAAATTAGGGCTTTTATTTTTTATAACTTTCTGCACCTTTGTAGTTTTTAAAAATCATTTTTCCATATTTTTCTCATTAAATTTGTATTTTCTAGGAATTAAAATAGTTTTTAGTTATTACTTTTTTCTTATAAAAATCATAAAAATAGAAAAATAGTTGAAAAATTAAAATCTTTTTTGCATTAAATTTTCATTTTAAATCTGTATTTTTGAAAAATAAAGAAAATTTTAGTGTTAATTTTTAGAAAAAAGTTCTTTTTGATAAAATCATTACAATTTAGAAAAATCATAAAAAATTCAAAAACACATAAAAAATTCAATTCTTTTCCTAAAATTTTCATTTTAAATTTGTGATTTTTAGATATTAAATTTGTTTAAAGTTGTGTTTTAGTTTTTAAATTTCAGTTTTATCTCGCGTTTATTACGTTTTGTGAATTTCTTGTTTGAGAAGTATTCTGGCAAAAGAATTCTTACGAGAATAATACTATATACGTATATTGAATTTGTTTTACTACGAACCAAAAAGCTTTTATAAAAACAATTTTATAAAAACTTATTAGTTTCCATTTCTGATAAAATTATATAATTATTTTTCATAAAAAGTACATATCTTTATAATTCCAAAACATTAAGAATCATAATTTTTTCAATCAATAACGAAGGAGTTGTGGATTTTTTTCATGTTTACGATAATTAAAGTTTATAAAAATAATTTTATAAACTATGAACAGTAAAAATCACTATTCATCTCAGATACATTTTGGAAAATACATTAGTTAGATAAAACTTTTAATTATGAAGATGTGCTCGAAAGAATCACTAAAATCAGAGTTAAAACGAATAAGATATGACTTTTATGAGGTTTACACTAATTAAATTTATAAAAAAAACTATAAAAGTGCATGAACAGTAATAGTATTGTTCACCAGAAGACTTAAAATATGAAAATGTAATATTTTGATAACCCTTCTTAATACAAAAGCGTGGACATAAGAAACGGACCAAACGAACTTAAAACGAGAAAGTTATAACATTTTTACTAAGGAAATATTTATAAACATTTTAACTTTATAAATATTATTTCTCAAATACAAATAGATGGTGATGTAGCTATATAGAATTATATACGGTCTTAGTTATTCAAAGTACTTAGTAATCATACGACCTATAATTAATTAGGTTGCATTCGGGCGTATTCATGACGCATTTTCTGTTAGTGATTTACATTATCGATTCACTCACTCAAGGTGAGTTCATAGCCCTATGTTTTACATTTATAATGATTTACAAGTTTTGGGGTGAGAAACATATGTATGTTTTACAATTGGACGCAAGTGGACATTTTACATTGCGATTACGTGTTTGTCTAAGTAGCGATAACCCTCTGAGCCCATTATCATGAACTATCAATTACTTGTTGTGAGCGCGAATGTTATAAATAGATCTATTTGGGATTGACATCCTCATTCGGGTGAGTCATGGTCACTATACCGGTATGCCGGACAACGAACGTATACCATGTCGGATTTGGGATGTTGCGGGTTAGAACATCATCACGGGCAATGTTGGCAATTTATATTGCAATTCATACATGTCGAGCTTCAGTGTCATGAGCTTAGAGAAGTGTAATTACATCTTATGATGTTTGCATCTGTTGTATTATCATGGGGAAATCTTGCGGTCCTACATTACACATTTTACAAACCTATGAATTCACCAACATTATTGTTGACGTTTTAAAGTATGTTTTCTCAGGAGATCAATGAGGTACAAGACAAGGGATACATTGGTGGTTGTTATTTTGGAAGTCATATGCATAAACGATTTGGTTTCATTACATTTTGGGAAAACATTTGTTATGGACTAGAATCTTTGTATTTTAAACATCGAACAAGTGAAGCTTCAGGCTTTTGTAACAAATAATTTGTAAAATCCAATGTATCGGTTTCAAACGACTTTTAAATGGTCATTCTTATATATATCTTGTGTTGTTGATCTATGAAGTAACACTCTCAACCCATATTCCACTGCAACCCAATTTGGGGGTGTTACAAGTCGTCTTAAGCATGAATGAACAGAGCCATTACAAACAAAAAAAAGACGAAGACAAGACCAAAGAAGGCAAAGCTTAAGAGTCAAGTCATATCTTCAACATTGAGGGAGATAAAAGTCAAATCAAGATATCCTCCAACAAGAATGTCATCAGTCGAACAAGAAGGTTAACGTTGGGGAGATAGAAGTCGACCTCAACATTGAGGGAGATTGTTAGCCTTATTTTTATATAAGTCAAACAAGAATTTTATCGGTCGTCTTTGTCATAATTAGTCTTGTATTGTAATAGGCTAGACGGGTTCAACGGGCTTGGACTTTAAGCTAATATTGTCCATGTTAAGGGCTAAAAGCCCAACACAAGCCAAGCCCAGCCCATAAGCAAAAGCCCACGAGCCAACAATGGCATTGGACTATAAATAGACCCCTCCTAGCATGTTAGGAGGGTGTTGGTTACCATTTTCTCACATAGTAATCATCCAACTCTCTTCTTTCTCTCTAGCTTTCTCTCTCTACTTTCTCTCTCTAAACTTCTTTCTCTTTTCTTCTTTTTCTCTTATTTGGTTCGACATATGTATCTTATTGGTATGCTTATTAGTTGTGTTATGGATTAAGTATTTGGGATAACAATACTTGAACTTGAAACGTACTTGAACTTGTTGAACTTTGAAACTTGTTGAACTGTGAAACTTATTATACTTTGAAAACGTGTTGAACTTTGAACTTGGTATGTATGTTGTTGTATGCTTGGAACCCGCCACTACTTTTAGCTCACTATATCCCCATCAACGGGATTGAGACGTTAATACTTATGGATTGAGCTAGGTTGTTGTGTGTTTATGGCTTATCATACACACTAGTTTATCAAGCTATTTAGCTTGAGGTTAATGTGGTACCTTAGCCATATTTCATTTGTACTTAACTTTTTTGGTTAATATATTTACCGGGGTAAAACCCTTTACCCCAAAAATACTTATGGATAGATGGTATGTGTGTAATTACACATACCTTTTACCTAATAAATCGACCCTAAACGACCAAAAACGCACATAAAATGCAATAAATATGCTTTTTTTTGTGTTTGTACTATGCAGGTATCGGATATTCACTAAAGGATAAAAAAAGCCAAACCGGACAAAACCAAGAGCGGAATTGGAAAGAGTGCGAAAAACCGAAGCCAAAGGTACAAAAGGATTGAAAACGGAGCTAAAATGGACATTTTCAGATCGACTCGACAACGTTTGTGCATTTAATAAAGTCAAGACGAAGTCAAAGTCAACCTCGGGATACAGCATTGGACATAGAATGGAAAAACGAACCCAAAACCCTATCATGATAAAATGGGCCTACCCGTACCTATTTTAGTGGGACGAGTCAGACCACTATATTTAAATAGAAACCTTTTAAACCCTTAAAAGCCAAAATGTCTATTTTATATAAAACATAGCCCAATACCCTTTTCATTTAAATAAACCCGCTAGCCCAATCTTTAAACAAAAAGGCCCAAACCCCTTTTAACCCTTTTAACCTTTTACCCCTATTTCCTTTACACAAACAGTCCTTAAGGACTAACACCATTAACCCCTACACCTCAAACCTCTTTACATCGTTAGTCCCTACACCCACTTAACCTTAACATCCATTAATCTACAAGGACTGTCTGTGTAATATAACAATACAACCTAAAGGACCTATCTTGCCAAAATCCCAAACCTTTCACCCCAGTTAACCCAAAACCTATATAAAACATCCCTTTCCAGCCAAACCCTTGCCCCACTACTGTAGCACCCTGCAACACCAAGACAAACCTATCACCCTCACCTCTTCCCCAAACAAACCCTACCCCCACATGGGCTCACATCCACCTTGGCAATCCCATGGGTTTTTATTGGACGAATGCAATCAAAGGCTAGGATGCAAAGGATTGGGCACCAAGAAATAATTGATGGCTGTGATTAAGACATTGGTTTCCTCTCACATTGAAAACACAAAAAGCACACATAAAGCAAGAACCTGGACAACATATAAATTGGAAAGAAGTCAGAGATAGAGAGTTATCTGGGAGTAGTTTAGCTTAGTTTTAGTTTTACTTTTAATGTCTTAATTTATGTTTTCTTTTATTTAAATTTCTGTCTCAAAGCAAAATTATCTTTTGAATTCTCTTAAATTGTTATCTGTGTTCTAGTTTATTTGTGTTTAAAATCTGCTGAAACTTGCTTCTAGTTGCTTATTATGCTTGCTAAATACCTGGAATTGTAAACTCTTGGTTAATGCGTGAAAATGGGTCAAATTTGCTTTTCTTTCTTAAAACCACTTTAGATTAGCTACAAATAGTGAGTAATGTTAGTTTCAAAAGTTTTTAAGTCCTAGAATTTAATTTTATGTCTTTTATAAAACTTGTATGAATCTGTCCTCATGTAGTTTTCTTATTTAGCTTACTTTAATTGCCATTCAAATTATTTGTTTTTAGTTGTTTTTTATTTTTTTTCCCTTTTTTGTGTGATATGAAGTTTCAAAATGGGGTTATGAGTTTTGCATACTCTGTTGGTTTGTTTTTAGACATTCTGTCAAATTGGTTTTCCATGTGACTAGTTTCAAATTGCTCAAATGTCTCTTTTCAATCTACAAAATAGATTAGTTGTAGTTAGAAAAGGTTCTGATTTTTGAGTATGTCAAACAGTCGAAGCACAAACATGATCTGTTTTAGCTTTTTATGGAATTTGAAACCTTTTTACTAGCTCAAAAACTAGCCTGCAGTTTGGCATTTTTTTCTCTTTTCAAAACCTTTAAAAGATCAGCATACACTTAGTTAAAAGCCCTTTCTTATTTACCTTTTTTATAGCTTAATTGTGTTTCAAATTGCTTATTGTTTGATGACTCATGTAACCCATAGGATAAGTTTTAAGAATTTATAAGCCATTTCTTCATAAGGATCCATCTTCAGGCTTAAAAATAAGCCCAAAGGTGCCTAGTGGGAATGTTTGGCTTGTAGTTTGACCCCATTTGCTTATTTACTTTTCAGTACTTATCTGTCCTTCTTATTGGCTTATTTGTGTTCATTATTGCTATTTAGATATAGATTGATGTCTGTTTTTGCTTATTTGTTCCCTTAGTTACTTATTAGCTCTAATAAGCCCTATAGTTTAAGCCCTTTAAACCTTAGTTCAATTTAGAGCATTACTTAGTATTAAAAAGGCAAACTGCCATCTTTTTCCAGCTTAATCTTGGCTTATTTTTGAGATATGTAAAAAGTGTTTTTATTAAAAGTTGTTACTTTTGCTTGTTTTATAAGTTTGAAAAAGAAAAAATTAAAAAAAGTTTGTTTTGCAAAAAGAGAAAGCCCAAGGTTCGAACCTTGGACCTCCCCCTTTGCACCTAGTCGTCCCAATAACAGACACACTAACCAACGACACCAGTAGGGCCATCTGGTTAGTGTTTTCCAAATTTAATATTTGAATACATTTGGCCCTTTTAAGCCACCAGCCATATTAAGCTTATTTCCAACTTATTTATAAGCTATTTTTCAAAACTAATATTTTTCCTGCATTCTACATACATTAAAGTATTTTTTTTGCATTTTTTCATATTTTTCCCATTTCATTTACTATTTTTAATGAATTTTTCTTATTAAAACTGTTTTTAAATCATAAAAAATTAAATAAAAATCAAAAAAATATAATTATTTTTTTAAAATTTTCTTTTATCCTTTAGGACCTAGGAAAAATAAATTTGCATCCGTAGGGTTAAAATTTTACAATTTGGTTATTTAAAGAACGAGATTTAAATCCCGTTCTCGTTTTCGCGTTTTTACTTTAATTGCCTTTATTTTTATGTTCCCGTAGACTTAGGATTTCCTTCTATGCCTTATTTATGCTTCCCGTAGAATTTCAAGTCATTCATTTGCCTTTTTATGTTTTTCCGTAGTTTTAAGTTTAAATTCCCGTGCCCTTTGCTTGTTTTTCTAGTAGATTTTTTAAGTTATCCCGTTGCCTTTACTTGTTTTTCTCGTAGAATTAAGTATTCCTTAGTTTAAATTTTCATAATTTCCCGTAGTTTTAGAAAACCCAATCCAAAACTTTGTTATTCAAGCATCCAAAAGTCAAACCAATAACGTAACGTCAATTTCACACCTCGTTGGTAAATGACCCGAGAATCGCGAGCTTCCCGGTTTTACTACTTTGATTTTGATTGATTCTCATTATTATATATTTATATAATTATTTATATTTATATATAGTATAAAGGATTTCTACAATCAATTTTTGGCGCCGTTGCCGGGGAGGTGTGTTGCGACAATATCGTTACGGTTTGACGATTAGTGACTTGAAGACCCTTCCTCGTGAAGTTATTGTTTTCCGTTTGTGAATATTTTCTTCTTACTATTATAAAAACACAAAAATATTTTTTATTTTCTTTTATAAAAACAAGAAAAATCAAAAATATAAAAACATTATCCTTAATTATCAATAAAAATCATCATCAATATAATGCTCTCAACTGAGACATTATCGTAATAAGTTCCCAAACCAAAGATTTAAAACTTGCCTTTGTGTCACTTGTTAAGTACGGCTCACCTTTGATTGTTAACAAGCTATAAGAGGGGTTTTACAGGAGGGTTCGTTTTCTTTTTTTTATGAGGACTATGACCCGAAAGGAGAAGGTTTTTAATAGCTTCACGCTTTCTTGTTCCTCCGCTCTTTTGTGCGTTTTTTTAGAGAGCTACCGTGAAGCAAGTTGATTATCGGTTTAAGTTATTCGATCTCATTTTGTCCTTTTGTAAAATATGTTGTTTAAAAAACTCAAAAAACCAAAAATAATCTCCTTTAACCTCTTTGCCATTTAATTCTTTTTCTTATCCTCTATTTGTTTAATTCTAATGTCGACATTCGAGGCCATGAGAATGTTTTTGGTTGTGGATATGTCCGATATTACTGTATGGTTTGTTCAACCCCCCCCAATGTAATTGCGAAAGGTGTGGAGATAAACTTCAAAATGAATTTTGTCCGACATGCAATTTTGGAGCTGGAATTCCATTCATTTAGATTTAACTCCGAATCTTTTGTAAATCCTCCCAATTTTCTTACCACCTCCACAAACCCACCCCACACACTATGAACCAATCTTGTGTGATTTTTGCGGGAACGATGCTCGTTATGGTCACTATTGTACACCGCAAGTTCCAAACCCGGAACCATGCTACAATCAAAACTATGATGAGTTCCCACAAACTTTACCAAGTTTTCAACAACAAAGTCTTTGTTGTGAAAATTGCGGGGGTCCTCATGCGACTTTTGAATGTCAACCGATGAATCAAAATTTTCACGATTCCAATTCTTCCGGTTTTGACCAAATTCAACCCCCGCAATTTCCCGTCATTCATCAACCTCCTCAAGAAACAAGTGAGAAAATTTTGCAAGCTAAAGAAGACTTAATGATTTCTATTGAAACCTTTTTAAAGAAATTTAATCGTATATCTTTTAGAGAAACACCGAAGGTTTTAATGCAAGCTTGGGACAAATTTCTTGAAATTAAGCAT
Source organism: Tanacetum coccineum (assembly GCA_026074375.1). Lineage (NCBI taxonomy): Eukaryota > Viridiplantae > Streptophyta > Magnoliopsida > Asterales > Asteraceae > Tanacetum > Tanacetum coccineum. Next base: position 16,420 of record BQNB010111993.1, read on the forward strand.
GCTCAATCCGAGGAGGTACAAGAATTGCTTAGCAAACTTCTTCAAGATTTGCAAAGTATAAACGAGGAGTTGGCAGAATATATTAATACTCCAAGTTGGAATTTGCCTACCTCATCTTATGATGATGACGACGATGAGTATTCTTTTGCAACACAAGAATATCTCATGACATGTTCTACCGCAATCACACCCGATTCACCAAAAACGGACTCTCCTATAATGGAGGATGAGCATCTCGACACTATTCCAGAAACGGAATCGGACGAATTAATAAAGTCTAGTGTTGAGGACCTTGTCCATACCCCAAGTGAGTCCGATGGTATATCCGAAGGTGAATGTGATTTGCCCGTTTGTGATGATTCTTCTCTAAAAAAGGATGAGGTGTTAGATGATATCATTTCAATTCCACCAAGAAATGGTAATGATCATTTTAATGCCGAATCTAGTCCAAGTGAATCCATGCTTAATCGTGATAACGTGATATCTTCTCCTAAGATTGATCTCCTTATCGAGGAGTTCGCCGGTGAACTCGCTCTTCTTGCTCCAATTCCACCGGGAATTGTTGAAGCCAACCTTGATCCGAAGGAAGATATCTTTTCCTCGCCCTCCGGAAACTCTTAAAGATGATTATGAAACTGTCATCGATTCCAACAATGATTATTCTTCGAGTGATGACGATTCTTATGAGGACATCGATTATGTCGATGCATCACCTCCCGATTCTGAGCTAGTCAGCTTAGAGGTGGTGGAGATTGTTATCCCGGAAGTTGGAGGGATTGATACTGATATTCTTCTAACAATCAAAGACGATATTCTTCGTGAAAAATTATTGAATGTCAATCTTCTTATTGCTAAGATCGAAGCATTAAAAGATAATCCCACTCCATCTTCTGATGTTGTGACCAAGTCTCCCTCCACATTTCTTAACTTTTTCTTGGAGGAGACTAACACCTTTGATAATTCTATACCCGAATCTGAAACTTTCTGCTTTGATTTGGAAGAGAATAGTAGTGGCAGTACCACTACTCGTTCTGATTATTCTCATCCGGATTATGAAGCTTTCTATTTCTATGACGATTATATTGAAGAGAAGAGTAGTGGCAGTACCACTACTCAGTCTGATTTTTCTCTTTCTAAATATGATTCGTTCATCTTTGATCTTTCGATCAATCCACTTCCTCCTACCGATAGGAGTGACTTGTATCATGAGGAGTTCGCCGATGAACTTGCTCACATCATATCTCCATCGGAGTATGATTGTTTCTATTTTAAGAGTGAGCCCGATCCTGGTGAGTTGACTAGTATTGTTGACTCCGGGATTCGTGAGAATGTTCTTTCTACGACAAATATGAATTTACCATTCGAGGATGACTAATCTCCTCTCTTGGCATATGATGTATGAATCTTTCTTCCTTTTCTCACGTATCCCGTTACTTCACCATATCTTCTCTCTTGTGGGAATGAAGATACCATTTTTGACCCCGGCATCTCCGTTTATCATTCTTTTATGTCGAGTGTATCTCATCGGAGTGGAACTTTCATGAAATTCAATGTTTATCCAAACCACTTGAATGAAAGTCCGATGGAGATTTTATCTTCCACTTGCTCCCCCATGGACCAATGAATTCGGGGTCGAGTCGAGCTTGTGACTCGGTTAACAAAAACAAGGCGCTTCGTGGGTGGCAACCCATGCTTATCCATTCTATCTTCTTTCTATTTGCTAATAAGTGTTTTTGTTGTTGTGAGGAGGCTCGCCTCTTCCATTCTCATTTGCTTGTGTTTTGTGTTGTAATGTCCAGGATTGCTCGGATTTTGAAGCCTCTCGTGCTCGTGGTTTTGTCCTTCGTTCACTCGAGCTTCAAATCCTCAGCTTCATTATGAGAATCCAATATCCAAATCTTATCGACTAACGTTTATCTTTAAGCTACACTTTAATAATCGGATTAAGATTTACGTTAGAGGTACCTTATTCCATACATTTGGGGGGACAATGTTTCGTTCTAGTATGGGGGGATCTTCGATTTGATTGTGCCTGCAGTCGTTGTTTTCACGTAATCCCGTTTTTACCACCAAAATACAAAAAAATGAAAAATTTTAAAAAGGGATCTATCGATTTGATTGTGCCTGCAGTCGTTGTTTTCGCGTAATCCCGTTTTTACCACCAAAATTTCAAAAAAATGAAAAAAATTAAAAAATTAAAAAAAATAAAATAAGTGTTTTGGCATAATTTTGACTTTCTTGCTGGGTAGAATGAGAATAAATTTTTACCCGATCGAGTGTGTTGAGCTCTAGCTTGTTCCTTAACTTTTAGACTAAGTGTTCGCGAATCTTTGCGAAGAACGAAAAATGATAGAGTTAAGTATGAGTTGGATGCTAAACAAGGATTATTTGGAAATCTTAAGAGCTCATGTATGTAATTTGTGGCTTTTTCTCCCATAAGCTCCTAACCGGACTAATAATACGTGCTATTTTTAGAAATTAAACTTAAATCAACAATTTTGATGTAGTCGATAGCAATAATTTTAGTCTTAGTTCAAATTTATACTTAAATTTTCCAAAAAGAAGTCTTCTATATATCGTGAAATAAAGTTTTATTAAAAAAATTGATGAAAAATGATAAAAAAAATATGATAAGTAATAATTATAAACTGTGGGCTGATAAAAGTTTGCTGCATCTTGCCGGCTCACAACCGATGTTACAGCCTTCTAAAAGGTCGAGGGTTACAATTGTATCATGGTTATGTTTAATATTAAATGTGAATTAATAAATGTAAGAAAAATCTCTTTTTGTTAAATTTAAATATGCTTTTGAACTTTGACTATTTCATTTTAAGTTGTGATTTTTTTTAAATAAGCTATGTATAATTGGGAAACCTAAGAGTTTTTTAAACCAAAGGTCCGTGAGTCCCGATACTAGTCTATGTGGGGTGTCAAAAGCCTGGTCACTTAGCCGCAAGGTTGGGATGTGCCGAGACGAAAGTCGCTACATGGGATGATCTCGCCTTCAAACTTATTATTCTCGGGTGGAACGTGAAGCATAGAATTTTGCAAAACGTTGATCCATGGTTGAAATTCAAAATGGCACATTCACCTAAGATATAATAATTGTCGGGAGTGAAAAGTTTACAAGTTACAAATATGAGTAGTGTTAGCATCTTAACTTATATTTAACGGTGATTTTGTTTTAAGCTTGGTTTGGAATAAGTGAAAAGTCGGGAACGATGAATTTATCCTTTTTGGGGCATTTTAGGATTGAAATGTTTCTTGTTCTATGATCCCTAAAAGTTATAAAATAACGAAAGTCAAACATATTAGTGGTAGTTAGTGTAAATATAAAAAATGGTCAAAACATGGCTTTTCTAAACTATTGATTCTTTAATTCCCCTCGATGAACACTTAGCTACTTTTCGAGGTAATTAGTCGAGGGGGATTGAGATTCTTTGAAACACTCTTAGCTACTTTTCAACGGTTATTTGACGTGGGGAGTGGGGTATTAGTTTTCTAAGTGCTTACGTGTAGCATGGCATGAGGTCACGGCTATAGTTTAGTCTGGTGGGGATTTGTATGTGCCCTTGACTAAAAACATACCTGTTGAACTTAAAATAGGACTTAACATGACCAAAAACATACAAAAAGACATGTATTTGTTATGCATTTTCCATTAAAATCGGACTTAAATGACCAAAAACGTACCAAAAATACATTGTATTTGTATGTTTTTACTTATATTGTGCAGGAAACGGATATCCGAGAAAAAGACGAAAAATCAAGCCAAAACGGACAAAACCGAGCACGGAATGGAAGAGCGTGAAAAGAAAAAGTCAAAATTGAAGCCAAAGACCAAAAAGTCAAAGTCAAAATTCAACCCCAAAAAGTCAACTGTCAAAATCAAAGCCGTAATCGAAGAAATGATAAATGAGCCCACCCGTACATATCTAATGAGTCGGGTCAGCCCATTTAAACATAATATGAAGACTTATAAGCCCATAATCCCTTTGAAGGCCCAATTCCCTTTTAAACACAAACCGGCCCAAATCAACACATATGGCCCAAATGATATAACAAGCCGTTAAGCCTTATAACCCTTTTAAGTCTAACTCTGTTAGTCCCACAAGGATCATACGTGCAATAACATATAACGTCTTGAGGGACCTTTCTTGCCACATCCCTAAACCTTTTATCACCAAAGGATTTAACCTGCAAACACTCAATACGACTTAAAGGACCATTTTTGCCAATTCACCAAAATCTTTACCCTGCTCACAATTAAAACAAACAGAACACCCTATTTACCCGCCAAAACCCCCAACACCACTGTTCATTGTCGTTTTCACTTTAAAACCTGCAACTACCAGCCAAAAACTTCACTCTCAGCCTCACCCTACCCCACATGGCCTCTTCCCACTTTGGAAATCCTCTTAAACACTATTGGGCAAAGGAAAACTACAAAAAAATGAAGGGCTAGGATCGTTTGGATTGGGGACCAAGAATTTTTAAGGGCCAAGATTGCTTTGTGCTACTACCTCACACAACAAACACACAGCTAGAAGCACTCAGCAAAGAAGCACAAGACCTAGTTATTATAGTATAAATAGTGGCTCTTGTATTTCATTTATTTTGGTCGAATTTTGTTAGAGTAAAAAGCTTGTAATCAAAAATTTGTACCATTTTAATTACTGCATTTTTAATATATTGTCATTTAAATTTCTTGTCATTTAAATACTTGCATTTTATTTTTCTAAAGTTAATCAAATTTTAAGCTTTCTTTAATTTGTTGTCATTTATCTTATCCTATCTTTTAAATACTGTTTGTTAAGCTATTATACAAGTTTTTAAGCCATTAAAATCTTATATAAAAGCCTAGTTTATTTTATGTCTAAAAATCCAAAAATCAAAAAAAAAAATCCAAAACAGTCAAGCAAGGAGCAAGGTTTATTGTGGATGGCATTGGTTTAGAGCTTCATGGGAAGCACATAGGATTGGTTTTTAAGCTTTTGAGAGCTTATTTCATTGCCAAAAGCATAGGACCTTTGTAAGTTTCCTTTTTCAATTTTGGCTTATTTTACTGTTCATTAGCTTATTTTCTGCTTATCATTGCTTTTTCTTGCTAATTTCTGTGTTTCATGCTTATATGTGTTTGTTTATTGCTTTTGTATACTTTGTTTGAGCTTTTCTTCAAATCTGTCCTTATTTGCCTTGAATTTGCTTATCTTATTTTGCTTATTGAAATGCTTATTTTTGTTTGGATTTTGCTTATTTATGCTTAACTGAGCTTGGTTAACATATGTTTTAAAAATCTTTTGCTTAATTTAGCTTAAATCTTGGTTAAAAAAGCTTAAAACTGTTTTCATATTACTTAAAGGGGTGTTTGGGTCAAGACCCAAAGTGGGTCAAAACTGGTTTAAAAAAACTTGTGGGTTACCTTGTCAACTTTAGCTAGCTATTTTTAATAGTTTTAATCAGTTTTTAAAAGGTTTTTAAAGTTAAAAATTTGTTTTTGAGTTTTTACTAATTGGTCTTTAAATCTATTGGTTTAAATCAGTGGTATATGAGCTTATTTGATTAAGCTTGTAAAACCAATTCTTAAAACTAGTTTTTGTGTTCTTTTTAAGTGCCTAATGCATAGGATAAGTGTCTTTTAGCTTTGCTTGTTTTCTTTAAAATATGTCTCAGTTTTGGTTTAGTGCCTTCCAAAGTCAAAAACAGCCTTTTTCATTTTAAATTTTGAGTCAGTTAAAATAGTTTTTAGTATTTGAAAAGTTGAGCATAAGCTCATTGGAGTTCATACTCCATCTGTTTTGACTTAGTTTTCAATTTGAA
>BQNB010111994.1:0-22239 GCA_026074375.1 Tanacetum coccineum
AATTTGGAGCTCATCTCTTTTGAAAATGTGTTACACGCATTATGATCTGTTAAGGCAAAAATGATGTCATCTACGTATATTTGAACAAGTAGAATATGTTTGCCTGATTTGCGTGTCATACCACGCCCTTGGTGCCTGCTTTAGCCCATAAAGAGCCTTCTTCAGACGATAGATGTGAGTAGGATTATCCTGGTCTTCAAATCCTTCAGGCTGACTGACAAAGACTTCTTCTTGAAGATCACCATTCAGAAAAGCAGTTTTGACATCCATTTGATAGATGATCATATTCTTGGTTGCGGCATTAGCAATAAAGATTCTGATGGCCTCTATTCGTGCAACTGGAGCAAACGATTCTTCAAAATCAATGCCTTCTTCCTGACGATATCCCTTGGCAACCAACCGAGCTTTATTTTTCAGTACATCATCATATTCATCAAGTTTCACTTTGTAGATCCACTTAAGAGCGATAACCATAACATAGATTGGACGAGGTACTAATTCCCATACTTCAAGACGATCAAATTCGTGAATTTCATCTTGCATGGCTTGAAACCAACAGTCTTCTATCACGGCCATTTTGAAGTTCTTGGGTTTGACTTTGGACAGTTCCGTATGGAAACAGCACCATAAAGCATCAGATGCTAACTGTTTTCTGGTAGATACAGGACGAGAGGGATTGCCAACGATGTTATCCAGAGGATGATCTTTGGTCCATCTTCTGAGATGATCTGGTGGGTAATTAACTTGGTTGGGTTCCGCTGAATTAACATTCCCAGATGATGACTGTGCCGAACCTGGATCTCCAGTAACAAGGTTATGTGAAGGATGTAGAACATCGTGATTGATTGGGGGGTCTTCGTGAGTGGGTTCTTCTACAATTTCTTGATGTCGGACTGGATGATGCATATCGGATGTTGACGATGAAGCACATGTAGAAACCGTGCATCTAGAGAAATCGTTGTTAGATAAAGATTACATGGGGGAACACTTGAGCGTTAATTTTAGTAGCAGATGGACTAGGTTCATGAAACCCCCCCCCCCACCCTCGAGATTGTTCAAGGTGTTCATTAAAACATTGGTTGAAATAAACATCTCCAGCTCTTTAACGGTTGGTAGCGAAGCCATGATTTGAGTTGTCCATGGGGCATTCTGAAAAAGCTCGGTCCTGAACTTGTGCGTACATAACCAAAGACTGATGCATCTCATCGAAAGTGATGTGAATTTTTTCCATAATCGACGGAGTTCTCTTGTTTGTAGATTCTATAGCCTTCCTGCTAGGACAATACCCAAAACGACAAATCCCCAATATCAGCTTTGGCTTGAAATTTCCTAGATCTTCACTATCATTTGTGGATAGCACAGAAGCACCAAATACTCAAGAAAAATGTAAGATCAGCTTCTTATCAATAACAAGCTCATAAGTGGTCTTGGTTATGACGAGAATGAATAAGTTAAACGGTTATGGGTGTAACAAGCATTAGCTACAGCTTCTGCCCAAAAAAACATAGGTGCTATCTCTCCTATCATCTCTCTATCAACATTTACGTGCAGCTCTCCATAAGTGTACGATTTCGTCTTCCGACAATTGTCGTTTTGTTGAGGAGTTCCATAACAACTTTTGTGATGCATATGCCACACCTTCATAGTATCAGACATAATTGGTTGACGAACTCTGTTCCATATATAAAGTGAGGAAAATCTGACTGTTTTGTTGAGACCACCCTTACTGTATTTGCCTAAAAGTTTGATGACAAACTCTGGATTTCAACCTTTGACCTACAGAACTTTACCCATGTGAATCTTGAATAGTCATCCACGATGACTAAAATGTATTTCTTCCCATTAATACTCTGGACTCTCATTGGACCACACAGATCCATGTGAAGGGTATGAAGAACTTCTATATTTGTGTTTTCAGATTTTGGTTTGTGGGAGAACTTCTTGCTTTTTCCAAGTTGATAGGCTGAGCAAAGATGATCTTTTTCAAACTTCAATCTTGGTAGACCTCTAACCAGATCTTTTCGAGCAAGATCATTGATTGTGCCGAAGTTTAAATGGTTTAAACGACGATGCCACAGCCATGATTTGGACTTGGAAGCTTTGGACAACAAGCATATTGGAGAAGACTTCATTATATCATCAATCGATATCGTGTACAAATTTGTGCTACGACTACCTTTAAGTAAGTCTGCACCATTAATATCACGAACAAAGCAAGAATGCTTTCTGAAGGCAACTTCAAGATCAGAATCACAAAATTGCCCTACAGAGAATAGATTGTGTCCAAGTCCCTCCACGTAGTATACTTTAAAGATCACACTGTCACCAATAACATAATCCCCATAACTAATGATAGCTCCGAAGTGATCATTCTCGAATCTGACTGTCCCTATGAACTTTTCCACAAAGTTCTTGAGCTTTGAACGATTCCCCGTCATATGTTTTGAACAGCCTGAGTCCAGATACCAAAGGATGACCTGTACGACCTGCATTTGAAAACAGTCGAGTGTGGAGAGTTTGGAATTTCGGTTCCCCAATTTTTGTTGGGGACCTGGTGGTTAGCAGTTATGATAGAACATTGCACAGAAAGCCTAGTTAAAGGGCACAGTTCGCCTAAGGCAAATTTCTTTCCTGTGGGTCTCCATTGATAACCACAATTAAGTTTTCCTAAGGCGACTTTCTTTCCTGTGGATCTCCATTGATAACCAACATTAGCAAATAGTTTGCCCGTTGCTTTCCAAACCTGCTTGGTCTTGTTCAAACTGTTATCAGACAGTTTGCCTTTTGGTTTCCAGATCTGCTTCCCTTTATTCAAGACAATTTTAACAGTGGGGGTAGCATTCACAGAATTCAAGATATTAACAACACACATTTCATGACTTGCAGGGTTCAAACATTTGTTACAAGTTTTGCACACAGATTCAGAATTCGAATTAATTACAACACGCTTAGAGCTAATGCTAGAATCAACCCGATTCACTTTTGTCCATACTGACTTATTTGTCCTAGGGTGGTCTTCTACTTTCTTCTTATTCTCAGTCTTAGCAGGCAGGATCCTATTTTTCTTTGTATTGCTTCTAGGCTTTGATCCGCTTGCTTCAGTGGAAGTGTTTACTCCTGTAGAATGAATCACATGGACATTAGTCTGTTGAACTTTCTGGTGCGTTTCGTGTTTCTGTGTGTTGCTCGATGAAGTTCCTGGTTTATCACTAAAAGTAACTTGCTTTTTCCTAGTAACAGGGGTAGAGGGAGCCTTGTTATCTCTTTCATTGAAACTTTTTGGGCAAGTGCCAATCACATATTCTAACAATTCCTGAGATAGCTTAGTGTATTGGCAAGCATAGTTGAGTGCATTATCCAGTGGTTTAACTACTCTAGCTTCCTCTACAATCTCCCTAACTGTTTCTACACTCTCCTTAAGATGGCTGATATAGTTCAAATGAGCACTCCTATTGTTCTTAAGGGGATGAGGGATGGGTTTAACGTCAATGGCATACATGCCAGGCGCAAGAACTTTTGGTTTGACATAGTCACTAGTGGAACAAGACTCTTTGCTTCTCAATTGAGCTTTTAGACTCTCAATTTCATTTACCATGGTAGATGTCTTTTCACTTGTGTGAGTACGCGTAATCTTAATTGAGTCATACAATTCCTTGTAATGTTGTTTGACCTTTTCTAGTTCTACTCTAACGCAATCGTTTTGTTCAATAAGAGCAGTGACATCTTTAGCATTATAAGGCTCACAACTTCTGTCATTCACATTAGCGACTAGAACTTTCAAGTCTCTAATCACGTTGTCTTTTTCTTGAATCTGATGTTCAAGATTCTTGATCTTAAAGAATGAGTTAAAATCAGGGGCTTCCTGCGATGTTTGTGAAGTTTTATTATCAAAACTTTCTTGAAGATGTTGATACTTTAATTGCAAATTTAGGTATTCCCTTTCAAGTTTTGAAATATGTTTTGACTCATTGTGAACTTTAGACATGTCAGCTTCAAGATCTAGACAACGTGATTTTTGCACATCATACAGCAGTTGAGTCGACAAACAATTAGCAATCAGATTCTCATTTTCAATGAGAAGGTTTTTCTTTACAATTTCAGCACATTGCTTGTCTACAGTATTCTTGTCCACTTCGTTATTCATTTGATCAAAAATTTCTTCCATTTCTTTAACTTCTTTAAAGAGGGCTGTTTGAACTCCAACAAAGTGTTCTTTAAGAGTTTTGAAAAATGGAATAACTTCAGTGAGGTAACATCTTTTTGTTTGCTCAAAACCTCTTTCCCCCTCTGTAACACCTGTTGGGGTGATTCTAGTTTTGCAAGTTTTGTCAAATTCCGTAAAAAGTTGTGTGAGTACATAAAGATTAATCTTCACTTGACTTTTAGTTGGAAGAATTCTGGGGACAAGCTTGACAGGAGTATTGGGTGGATACACTGTCAATGCTGAAATTGGTTTTGGAGCTAAGGTCTCAGCCTTTTTCCTGTTGTTGTCATCTATGGACCAAAATATCTGTTCTGGGGTCAGATTTCTTTGGGGAGCAAAGGTTGCAAGAAGGTTCTCTTTCGAGTAATCGGGGGGGGCAATCCTAACTTTATTTTCCACACATAGAGGGCTTTGCATTTTCAACAGCATTCTTTTCCTAGTTATCTCAGCTATTTCACGCGTATCCTCTGAGTCATGTATAACAGTGGGTGTATGATTGGTAGTGACAAGTACATGACCATTATACAGAGCAGACTGAGCTTGCTTTGCACGAGTGAGACATAAGGGATTTTTGTAGCCTATTGCTACCTTGTTCTTTTCATCATAAAATGATTTTGGTTTCTTTGGATTGACTTTGACTTTTCCATCCCGGCTTAGTTTGGGTTTTTTGGTTTCTTTTTTTTTGATGATTCCCCGTTCCTGCACAATTCAAACTCAAAACATACTAAATACAATGATCTTAGGAACTCTTTTAGTCTTTTAATTCGTTTTTACTGGAAAATGGTATGTGTAATTAAGCACATACCAAAATCTCTCCCTGATACTAAGGTATTGCCGTGTCCTCACCAATGTTAAGAAGTAAAACTCAGAAACCAAGATCTCTTAAATCCCCCTCGACTAATCACCGTCGAAAAGTAGAGCTAATTGTTCGCAGAGGGAACTAAAGAATCAATAGCTTTCGACAGTCTCGTTTTCACCATTTGGTAAATGTACACTAGACTATCCCTAATATTATTTTGGATTTCCTTCTTTTTCTTTTCTTAACTAACATTGACTTCCTTTATTTTATAAACACTGGGATCATAGAATGAGAAGCGCCCATAGAATAAATCACGATGTCCCTGACGGAATAAAATCATCATCCCGTGATTTTTCTCTAGATCCAGACCAAAGCAATTTAACAAGATCATTTGTCCATATAAGTCCTAAACGTTAAAGCACTCATACTATATGACTTGTGAACTTTTAACTCCAACATGGATATTGATTTAAATGTGTGTACTCATTTCAACTCAACCATAAGATCAACGTTATTTCCCAGTCCGATAATTCAAGATGAATCATGGACTCAAAGCAACAACTAATTAGGACCATGTAACTTGATTGTTAAAGACGAAATGTTTAACTGTAGAACATTTGCAACCAATCTTCATCAATCATAATCATAAGTTCTTAAAGCTAGGAATGCGTTGCTTAGTTTGAACACCTACCTAGGCCTCGCTCCCTAGTAGGATATCACAACCAACGACCGGTGTTCTTAGTTTGAAAACCCACCCCGTTGCTAGCGTAGTGGGAAATCACATCAACACCTTCTTCCTAATATGGCTAAGGATAGGTGTCTTAGTTTGAACCCTCACCTAGACCTCGCTTCCTGGTGAGATATCACAACACACCAAATCCCTAGAAGTAAAGATGTCTTAGTTTGAACCCCCACCTCGCTGTTAGCGGAGTGGGATATCACGACACATCTTTTACTTGCTCCATATAATCAAATGTATGCTTCATTGGCATAATTTCAATATTCATGCATTTTTGCATTCATATTTCATTCATGCTTCTTTGGCATTTTAACTTTCAAATTACTAAGAACAGAAAAACTTCGCTTTAAAGAATCAAGTTACAAATTTGAAGCTTTTTCTAAAAACATCGATTGACTTAGTTGAATTGAAATGAGCACGTATGATTAGGTGGATTAGAAGCTAATGGGAGAAAAAGCCACAAGTTACTCATATAAGTTTTAGAAGAATCTTGCTCCACACCAACTTATATTTACACTATCTTGTTCTTGCACCTTATTAAAAGTCGAAACACAGAATTCGTGAAAGCTTAAGCCTACACAGTAATTTGAGGAACTAGCTTAGGGCTCAACCACCCCGAAATCGAGAGTCAAAAATTATTCTCATTCTACCCATTAGGAAAGTCGAAACTGTGACAAAACACTTATTTTATTTTTGAAAATTTTTAAAATTTTTTAATTTTTTTGGTATTTTTGCAAAAATTTGGTGGTAAAAACAGGATTACGTGACAACAACGGCTGCAGGCAAAATCAAATCGAAGATCCCCCCCCCCATACTAGAACTAAACATCGTCCTCGATGTTTTGAAAGGGGCACCTACGTAAATCTAAGGCCGTTTATTAAGTGTGCCAAAAGATAAAACGTTAGTCGATTAGAGTGATACTTGGATTCCCAAAAAGAAGTTGTGGATGAGAAACTCTTGTGGAAATAATAAGCACAAATTTCCTTCACAATCCGGGCAATCTGGACAATTTAACAACAACAAAACACGAAACATGGGACATAAAGAGGCGAGCCTCCTCAACAACAAGAAAAACCTTATTCATTTCCACAATAATACTAGATAACATAGGTGCCCTCCCACGAAGCGCTTGTTAAGGTCGCTAAGCCGTTTGACCCGTTCACTTGAAATTATTGGATCATGGGGAATGTCTGGAGAGCTGGGACTAACCAATTGGGTGTACGTCCCCTCCAAAAGTAGTGCTTTAAAAAATAAACGATGACCATTCACAATTTGAAATTTGGCCCGGAGTTGGGATAATCTCGACAGTGCCATATTGGAAAAACTTGGTTATAGTTGAATGGTCCACTCCCAGCGGGTCTTACGCTTGCCTGAGAAAATCATTAATCTAGAGTTAAAGATGAGACACGATCACCAACGTATGAAAACGCGGTTTTTGATCTTGGTGACATGGATCTCTTTGTTTCTCTTTATAGATCAAAGAGTTCTCATAGGCATGATCACGAAGTTCATTAAGTTCGTTGAGTTGAACTTTCCTGTGATCACCCGCGGTTTTGATATCAAAGTTGGTATGCTTAAGGGCCCAGTAAGCTTTGTGCTCGAGCTCAATCGGAAGATGACATGCCTTCCCGTACACTAACTTGTATGGAGTACACCCGATGGGTGTTTTGTAAGCTGTGCGGAAAGCCCAAAGTGCGTCATCTAATTTATCCGACCAAGAGGCACGATTTTCGCCCACGGTCCTTTCAAGAATTCGTTTCAAACCACGATTGGATACCTCAACTTGTCCACATAGTTTGTGGAATGATACGCGGTGGAGAGACGATGAGTGACTCCGTATTTAAGCATGACCTTTGCAAATTGGTCATTGCAAAAATGGGTTCCGCGATCACTTATGATTGCACGAGGGGCACCGAATCTGGCGAAGAGAGATTTGAGAAATTTGCAAACAACTCGGGCGTCATTGGTGGGGAGCTTTTGCTTCAACCCATTTCGACAAGTAGATCGACGGCCAATCAGAGTATAATATTGTTCCCGTCTGAAAGACGGGAAAGGCCCTCCATTAAAATCAATGCCCACATGCAAAGATATTCGCAACTATGGATAGAGTTTTTAGGCATCTCATCACGTGAGAAATTTTTGGCCTACGTTGACAAATGTCACATCGGGTGACAAAGTCCGTGGGCATCCTTGTAGATCGTGGGGCCATTAGATACCTGAATCGAAGAGTCTTTTTTATCGTGTAAATTGGCACCAATAAGTGTCCCCCGTTGGGTCCACTGTGGCAAACTTTAAGATGTCGAAAGCTTCTTGCCCTGAAACACAACGCCTAATCACTTGATCAGCACATATCTGAATAGAAAGGGGTCGTCCCAAAAGTAGTGTTTGACGTCTTTGAAAAACTTTCTTTTCTGCTGAGACGACATCCCTTTAATCACGAATTCCCACGCATGGTAATTTGCAAAAATCGCAAACCATGGGATTAATCACACCACGAAAGTAACCACTTCCAAGTGTCTCAGAGGAAATGGTCCGTAATTTCCTTTGTTCCTCGAATGCCCACTTTGATGGAGAAATTTTCAAGTCTAGAAAGGTGGTAGGCGCGAGATTTTCTGGTCCTTTTTTAATCACGGACAACGACATCCAAATTCTTGGAACACAAAATCCACCGAGCATCTTGACTTAGCATCCAGCTTAGCCAGCAAGTATATTGAGACCGAATGGTCCGTATACACTAACTATTGCTTTTGGACAAGACAAGATAATGGCCGGAATTTCTCGAAAGCATACACTACGGCAAGTAATCACATTTTCCGTTTGTAGGTTGTAATGGCTTGAGCTCGGCCATAGTTTATGCTCGGCATAGTGTATGCTGGAAGTGCTTGGTCTTACGTTGCCCCTAGGACTGCCCAACAGCAAAAACACTTGCATCACATGATTTCAAAGGCAAGTCCCCAATCGGGAGCAACTAAATTGGAGCCCCTGGGTTAACATCACTAAGGGTTTCAAAATGCTTCGATGCATTCCTTCGAGAAGATAAACGAGTTTCTGGTTCAAGGAGGTGGGGGGTGGTGTGGTCATAGGCCGGAAGGCGATTGAAAAATCCTGAATAAATCCGTCGGTAGAAACTCGGCGTGACCGAGGAAAACTGCGAATACCCTTCACGTAGTAGGATGAGGAATTTTGCAATGAACATCAACTTTGAGTTATCAACCTCAATCCAGTGATTTATTAGAAATCTATGGCCAAGAGGACTATTCCTATCCTTGACCATAAAGTGGGCATTTTTCCCAATTTAGATGCACAAGATTAGTGTCATTCACACCTGTGGAGCCATTTGTCTAAATGGGAAAAGGCCAGAAGAGAAAAGAATCACCGAAAACTGAGAAATCAATCCATGTAAGAGACTTTCAGGTTTTCTCAATCATATCGTGAAAGATTGCAACAGACACCATTGGTAACGTGCCCGGTGCATTGCATAACCCAAAAGGCAGCGACGAAAGGCAAAATTCCCGTAAGGCAGTGAATGTAGTCTTCCTCTTGATCAATGGGACATTCGGATCGAAAGTAACAGGAGAATCCCGTCCAAAAAGCAATAGTACTCATTTCTACTAATGCTTTTCACGCATCTGATCCCTGAATGGTAAAGGGAAATGGGCTTTACTAGTTGCATCAATGGAGTTTTTCTGTAGTCGATACAACACGCCATCCCCGGAACCCACCAGTGGTATTAATCATTTTCCTTCAGTTTTTTTTCACCACTGTTGATACCTCCCTTCTTAGGGACACAATGAACCCGGGCTTACCCAGGTGCTTGTCATAGATAGGGTAAATTACCCCAGCATCAATGAAGTTTGATAATCTTCTTGGCTTAACTAACCTCATGGATTTGGGGTTAACCCTCTTGATGTCGAACTACTGGTTTATGGCATTTTTCCTCCATCAAAATCTTTATGGGTGCAGAATTTTGGATTCATTCCCTAATATAGAACTCTCTAATCTATGGCATGTTTTGTGTGACCTAAGACCTGATCAGTGGCGGTTTTATCCCTCATGCTTTCAAGTTTTTTAGCGAATAAGACGGGTTAATTTGTCATCACCTCCAAAAATGCATACTCAAGATGGATGGTAAGTCTTTGGAGGTTCAAGGTCGAGGATCATCACATAAGATTTGACCTTTTCAGCACATTAAATTTCACAAACTGGTGACGGGTTGGGAGAAATTGGGCCGTCCACTTATTTGATCACAACTAACAATATCCAAGGTCAACCATTATCTCCTCAGAATCATCGATGTCCAGTCAACACCCTGTGGTATAGAAGTCATCATGTTTAAGATGCATCGATCTCTTCATTAAGAGATCATTTTCCTCCTAAGGGGATGAAAGATGGAGAGCGAGAATCGATCATAAGATCCGAAGTAGAAGTGGGATTGCCACTTTTAGAACTTTCAAGTACTTCTTGAACATATTCTTCACAAGCAATGTCCAATAACATCGACTCGGTAACCGATTTAATGATATTTGTCGGAGAAAGACTTAGTATCACAACTTTGAAGGTCCACGGATTGGTCATCGTGCCAAAGGGTCATTTGTTCAAACCCGTGAACATCGATTAAGGCACGTGCCATCACAGAAAGTTCTTTCCGAAAATTAGGGTAACCCGAGGATCGGCAACGTAATCAACGACTACAAATCGGAGGAAAGAATGAACGTTCCAACTTTCTCCGAAAACATCCTCGGACGATGCCGTGGTAGTAGAAATCGTTCGACGGCAAGTTCAAGGTATCATTCGGGTTTTTGGTCAAAGCTGGGAACTTATTTCGTTCCAAATGAAGAGAGGCCATTAGGTTGATGCTTGCAACCGAGATCGGCCAAAAGGCTAAGCATTTCCTTTCATCTCGGACAATCACACGGTATAAGAAATCTTCGGGGGTCTCCAATTTTCTCGGAAACATTTTAAGATAACCGCCGAGCAATTCTCGTTTACCGGTTTCTAGTCAACCTCAATCAACTTATCCTTGTCATAGAGGAGCTTTCTAAACATTGGAGCAAATTTAAGGCATTGTAGAGAGCGTCCGCGAAACTTAGCTCGAAATGGAGATTTCCGAAAAATCTCCATAAATTTTAAAGCTAGAAGATCGTCTTTTTCACGGAGCTTTTCCTTTTGTTGGCCCTTGAAGGATAAGGCAAGGTTGTTTAGTCTTTGAAGCAACAACGGGTTTCAACCAATTTGGTCCATTAGTTTGGACCACTGGAGGTTTGATGTATTCGGCTTGGTTTGCCACCGTATCCTTTGTCACCCTCGGGTTCATTTTCCTTCTCTTAGGGAGAGAAGAAATTTGAGGTCATTATAGGAAACACCACTTCGGGTGGTGATTGCTTTCACATCACCTTTCGGGTTAGCAATGGTGTTACTTGGAAGAGAACCCGAACCCAAAGTAGAAGCGGTATTACTATTTACGAATTTGGTGATCAGGTCCTGTTATATTTGCCATTTGATTTTGCATATTTGCATAACCGCGTCTTACTTTGACGTAGTTTCAAAATCGGCTTAGACACACCTGAATGGTAGTGGAACTGGAGCTTGGTAGCTGAGCTTGAAAAGTCGGGGTTGATTTAATCTGGGTTGGTGACACTTGTCCGGTGATTGAAATATTACCCCGATTTTGGTTAAAATTGTTCCCCCGATTTTGGTTGAAATTGATCCCCCGATTTGGTTGTTATGATGGTTTTGCATAGGAGGAAAACCGGGAGGTCGAATTTGGTTAGCAACCATCTGAGGTCATGTAACTGGCCATATCTTGGTTTGTAGTTAACTGCGGCGCTTGTGACACGTAGTACTTGGATATTGGTCACGATAAACGTTGCCTCCCCGTTGGGGGGGCTGGACAATTTTTGGTAAGAATGCCACCCCCGCAAGTTACACAACTTGGCTCGACTTAGAATAGCATTTACAGGAGCGGAGCTGGAGTTTGTTTTTCTTATCGAGAATCAATGCTCCTAACCATATCTTCAGCTCAAGCAACATCGGATGAAAACTACTGGGGTAAGAAGAGCTCCGTACTTACTTTTGAAACAATGGCCCCTTGCCTTCGGTGATTGACGAACTTTGGACTTTGCTCTCGATGATTTTTTAGGCATTCCTCGAGGCATATTTAGCCAGAAAGTTACCAACCAGCAGCGAATTCAATGAATCTTGGATCATTCGAATTTTGGAATTTATAGAATGACTCGAGTTGATGCAATTCTGAAAACCCATGATGCGGGCATCCCCTAAGAAGATCATTGAATCGGTCCCATGCCTCGTAAAATGTTTCATCAAATTTTTGTTGAAATCTCGTGATTTCATTTCGAAGATTTGTTGTTTTAGAGGGAGGGAAGAATTTGTTAATGAATTTCGAAACAAGATCATCCCATGTAAGAATCGATCGAGGGGGCTCTTTTTCAAGCCAAATCCGGGCTGCTCCCTCGAGGGAAAATGGGAAAAGCATAAGCTTAATGATAAGTGCTTAATTACACATATCTTTTACCTCTAAAAACGAGCTTAAATGACCAAAAACAGACAAAAACTGCCAAATATATGTTTGTTTTGCATTTGTATTGTGCAGGAAGTGGATATCAACAAAAAGACAGAAAACCAAGCCAAAATGACAAAACTGAGCATGGAATGGAAAAGACTGTGCAAAATCAAGGCCAAAGTCCAAAAAATGCCAAAGTCAGAGTCAATACTGAAGAATCAGCAGTCAAACCGGAGCCGGAACTGAAGAATACTATTGGATGCAATCTTAACCCATCTGATGGGCCGGGAAAGCCCAATAGTATAACTATGAAGACTGTGAAGACCAAATGGGCCCTCAATCAATTACAACAGCCCATTTGTGTGCATTTGACAAAGACTGTGAAGACTTTGAAGGCCCAATCCTAGCCCAGTTACAGCCAATCTCAGCCATTGTACACACAAAACCCACTTCATAACCTTATTGGGCTTGAAAAAGCCCAATAACCAAACCTGTACCTTATTGGGCCCAAACCCAAACCCAGTGGGCCCAATACAAGCCCAAACACAAAACCCAAGCCCAATAACCTTTTTACAAAACCATAGGGACTTGTTGTGTTATTTTCAAAAGTATTTTATAAAGAAAAAGAGCTAAAAAGAGTCCAGGGACTGAAACTGCCAATTGGCATTTCTTTTACAATTTTAAAAGCCAAGGACTGTTTTTGTAATTGTTCAAATCCTTCTTTATTTCTCTTTTTATAAAACCACAGGGACCAATAATGAAATTACCCTAACCTTTTTAATTCTTTTGTTATAAAACGACAAGGACCAATTCTGTCACTTTCTAAACTTAGATTATAACTGAATTTCGGTTTAAATAAAATGAAAATAGAAAGAAAGATGGAGGGCCAAAGATGCATCTTCCCCATTCTTTTCTTTTAAACGCGAACCATAACTGTACCTCAACCCCTTTACCGCCAAAACCATACAGCCTCTTCCCATGGTTTCTAGCTCCTCCCATCCCCTCCTAGTACATCTCCCAGCTCACTCTAACCATTTCCCACCTCCCCATTACCCCTATAACTTTTCCACTTGGCAATCACACAACCCGAAGACCCCATCGATGGCTGAGAATGTTGTAAGGCCAATGGAAGGCTAGGATTGCTTGGGAAGTATTGTACACTCACAGCAAACACATCCCAAGACCAAGAGAAGGCAGAGGACTTCTATAAAAGAGAAGAGAACAAGCCGAGTACCACAACCCCTGTTTTTTACTTTCTTAGTTTAATTTTAATTAAAGTTTGCTTTAAAATTATTGTACTCAGTTTGTTTCAAGAGTTTTTGTTGTAATATTTCTGTTTTTAATATAAAAAGTTAAGAGTTTTAGTGAAATTACTATTGTCGAAATTTCAAGTATAATTTAAGTTGTTTAATTCTGTTTAAATTATTTAAAAATGTGTTAAAAGTTATTAAACTTCACTTATGATTGATTCTCTCAGCCTGCATTTACCTAAAAAACAGTTAAACAACCTTTTTATATAAATAAGGGGGTGTTTGGTTTAGACCTTAAAATGGGTCATATGGGGGTTGTAATGGGTCATAACCACTCAGCCAACTTTGGCTGAGTGTGTGGGGTTTATTAGACCATTCAAATCACAACTTTTAGTGTTAAAATAAGTTTTTGAGGCCCTTTTGTATTCTGTCAAATTTTCAATAAGCCAAATTAAGCTTAAGGGCTCCAGCTGCTTATGCAGCTTAAGCACATTGTTTTTGTGCTTGTTATTGTTGTTTCTAGCCACTTTAACCAACACCTTGTTCTGTCTTTTAATCTCACCAAGTAAAAGTCAAAGTACCTAAATGTCATTTCTTTGTGAACCCCTAATTTCAAGCCACAAAATCAGCAACTTTTTCTTAACCCTAATGGCTCAAACTTTGAAAATAAGCTCATTTGCCTCCATTGTTAATCTGTTTGTGTTTGGTTTTGACTAAAAAGCTTTTATAAGCTTATTTCAATAAGGCAAAATAAGCCCCTAGCTCACTGCACTTCAAACGATAAAAAAACGTCTGTGGCACTTGTAAGACATACAGAAGTATGGATTTGCCTCCCCTGTTAGCTTGAGCACCAGGCTTTAGCTCCAATTTTTTCTAGCTTTATTGAAACTAAGACCTAGGTTCTTATGATTTTCCTTGATAGCTTGGTAGGTAGTTCTAAGTATGTTTTAGCAGCTTATTTAATAGATTGCTTATTAGATTAGCTTAAATTAGGCTCAAAGTAGGTATTTTTCTGTTTTTATAATAAACTGTTTAGATTTAGCTTATTGATTTCCAGCTTATTTTAGGGCTTATTAGGGAAGCCATAGTTTTAATTTTAAAGGACTCCCCTCCCTATTTATCTGCTCCCATAAGTTATAGCTATCTATTACTTAAATCCCCAAAAGAAGCAAAATAAGCCCATAAGCCATATAAGCCAGCTGTGACCAAAAGCTTAAATTTCTGGCTTATTTAGTGAGATGATAGACTAAGCCTTTTATGAAAATGTTCCCCTTAATAAGGCCTTTAACAATTTGGCTTTTATAGCTTTTTGATAAAAAAGCACTTTGGACTAAGCTTGTAATCGGGTTGGTGTGCAGGGACCAATTGTGTAATTTTCTATTTTGTAGTTAGTATTGTTAGTCCCTGTGGTTAATGATATTTGCTTAATTGTATACTAATTTACCCGGGATTTTGCCTAATAAAAGCCAATAAAATGCCAAAAGAATAGAAAATGTGTGCTTTTATGTCCAATTGTGCAGGAAAGGATTGAAAAGACAAAAAGAAGCAAAAACGATCAAAAACCGACAAGAAACGGGAAAAAGACAAAGAGTCAAGAGCAAGACAAAGAAATCAGCCAGAAATCACAGCCGGATCAGCCCGACACAGTCAAAGAAAGAAACAAAGAAGTCAAAGGACCTCAAAATAAAGTCAAAGGGCTAGTTATGCTAAGTTTTCAAAGATTCAAGAGCTTATTTGAAGTTTTGAAGTATCAAGGGCTAAAGTTGGCAAGAGTGGAAAGTGTGTTTTATTAAAGAATAAAGAGAAGAAATAAACAAAGCAACCACAAGGACTGAAGTTGTAAAAAACCAAACCTGTTTTACACTACAAATGGGCGGATAGAAGACAAGGACTGAAAGTGACAACATTCCAAACTTTTCAAATAAACACCCGGCTTTATCGCAACTACCCAACAACTCCTAACAGCTTTTCCCGCGCAATTTGCCCACAAACCCATTTCGATTTTTCCAACCCCCGCTCCTTTTTAAGCCTTCAATTCGTTCATAAACTCTTCACCAATCACAATTAAACACGTGTAAACATCCTATTGGCCTTGCCACCTCACCAAACCCATCAAACGGCCACAAATTGACTTCAAAGGATCAAGGGCTAGGATTTAAAGGAATCCTCTAGAAATCTTTCCCTCTCTTCACTACTCCTCTATAAATAGAAGGCTAGGACTTCATTTTTCTGTGGTTGATTTTGTTTTTAAACATTTACTTTGTAATTGTCCGTTTTTTATTTTTTTTTTTGTGATCGTTTAAGGCAATTTAATCTTTCATTAATCCTTAAGCTTTTAAGCTCTTTAATTCATTTCTTTAACTTGTACTACTCTAATTCATCAATACAATTCCGTTTTAACACATTTTATTAGGCTTTTTGTTTTCAAGTATAAGTCAAATTTCATCAAATAAGCTTTAAATACAGCGCGATTGGAAGCTTATCCTTTTTAATAAGCTCAATTTTAGTTTATTTTTTTGTTCTTAAGCACTAATAATCCTCAGTCTAACATTTACATCAATGAAGATGATCACTTAATGTTGATAAAGGCGATTTTCTAAGCTCAAAAGAGCTAATAAGCTAAAATTTCAGCTTATTGAGTTGTAAGCCTTGGTTTAGAGGCAAGGTGCCATTAGGAACACTGAGCTTCTACTCTTGGATAGCTCTAGTGTGAAGATTCTTCAAAAAAAAATTAAAAAAGTTTAACTCTCTCATTCCCAAGTTAGCATTTACTTAGTTTCTCATTTAGCTTATTTCAGTTATAATTGCCTATACTTGTGCTTATTCCTGTTACATTTAGTTTGGATAGCTGTTAGTTGTGATTGTTCTAAGTTTTCTAAGTCTTAAAATTCATTTAGCTTTCATATTTACATTTCTGTCATAGCTAGTGATAGTATAAGCTCATAGAGAGACTAGCTTATTGTTACTAATAAGCTAGGCATTTTACAGTTTAATTAGTTGTATTAAGTCAATTTTGTTAGAAGTAGATATTAGGTTTAATCTGTTTTAGTTTTAAATAGATTTTAAAAGTGCAATTGTTTTTGACAGATTCATAAAGTGTGGTTTGGATTAGTCTGAATTTGACTCAAAAAGTCAAAGGCATTTTGTTAAAACTTTACATTCTAGACTGTATTTAGTCCTTTAATAAAGATTTTACAAAGGATTGAGAGTTATTTTTAAATTTCAAGTGCTTAAGGAGTTAAAAACTTGTTCTCAATCACCAGGGCAATTTTTAGCTAAAAGAGGTTTAGGGATTTAGGCCTTTAAAGGCATTTTAAGAGTTTAAGTTGTGCTTGATCATCTAGTATTAACTATAAGGGTTAGCTCCTAAAAGTTTAAATCCTTTATTAAGAGGTTCATTGCCATTTGCACCAGTTATTAGCTTATTGTTCCTGTCATAAGTAGCCTATCAGCTTATTTGAATTTCATCTTATTGCAATTTGAATTTTCATATCT
Organism: Tanacetum coccineum; assembly: GCA_026074375.1. Lineage (NCBI taxonomy): Eukaryota > Viridiplantae > Streptophyta > Magnoliopsida > Asterales > Asteraceae > Tanacetum > Tanacetum coccineum. Next base: position 17,008 of record BQNB010111994.1, read on the forward strand.
AGTTGATAAATTGAAAATCCTTTTACCTAGATAGATTTTAGAAAGTTAGGGTAGCTTAATCTCAAAATTTCAGAACCTAAAGTTTAGGAATAAGCTTTTTAGCTTATTCTTAAAAAGCTCAAAAACAGTTTAAAAGAAACCTTGCACTCTTCATCTTCATTTTCTTTCTAAATTTGGTTAAACATAGGGTAATGTTAGTTTAAATACTTTTAATACACATCTTAAGCTTCAACTAGCTTCTTTTAGTTTTTATTTTCACTTAGAAATAAGCTAGTTATAAGCAAAAACTTGAAAAAGCTACTAAACAAGCACATTCTGTAACAGATCCAAAAAGCTCAATTTTCTAGCTTATCTAGTTGTTAAAAGTCCAAGTTGCTTTCATTAATGTTGTTTAGAATAAGCCCTTTAGTAAGTTTGTAGTTTTAAGTTTTTTCTGAAAAGCACTTTTTAATAAGCAAAAATAAGCCAAAATCGTAGGGTCTATTTTGTAATTGTCTAATAGTTCAGGGCAACCCGTTTTCACTGGATTGTAAATTTGCTAAAGTTACCCCGCCTACCCTATTGTTTCATTTCCAGCAATATCTACCCTGTCTTTTCTAGAAAAGTAATTAGGTTTAATATTTTTCAAATTAGTTTTATTATTTAGGGTTCTTAGTTTTAATTACACAAATTAGAGTTCAATTAGGTTTTAAAAATTGGGGCTTTTTGTTCTTTAATTTTTCTGCACCTTTCTAGAATTTAAAAACCATTTTTCTTTATTTTTCTCATTAAAGTTGTATTTTATAGAAATTTAAAATAGATTTTAGTGATTTACTTTTTCTTAGATAAATCATAAAAAATAGAGAAATAGTTGAAAAATTAAAATTCTTTTTGCAATAATTTTCATTTTAAATCTAGTATTTTTGAAAAAATAAAAGAAAAATTTTAGTGTTAATTTTTAGAAAAAGTTTATTTTTGATAAATCATTAAATCTTAGAAAAATCATAAAAAATTCAAAAATACATAAAAAATTCTAATTCTTTTTCCTAAAATTTTCATTTTAAATTTGTGATTTTTAGGTATAAAATTTGTTAAAAGTCGTGTTTTAGTTTTTAAATTTCAGTTTTAGCTCGCGTTTATTACGTTTTGTGCATTTAATTTTGTGCTAGTTAATTGTTTTTTTTCAATTCTTGCTATTACATTTGTAGTATAATCAACAATTCAAATATCCTTTATTATTCTAAGCTCGAATCCGAATCATTCTTAAATTCTCAATTCACGATTTCATTGGGGAAACGACCCGGGTGATCATACTTACCCGGTTTAATATACGTATTCTATATATATATCTTTGTGAGTGGAATTGTCCAAGGGATACTTGGGGATTTCCTTAATTTCTCTATAAGTATATTATTTTATACGTGTGTAAAACTACGAATCAAAGGTAGATGAAGGTAAAAAGGATGCGCAATCATATGATGATGTTGATGACTCCAAAAATAGATTGAAGCCTGGGAGTCATAAGGAGAATCCAGGATATGTTGATGATGATGATGACAAAGAAGAAGAGAAGGTAGATGAGGAGGAAGGAAATGAGATGGGTAGATGATTCTGTGAACCACGACTGGTATTATACGAGATAGGGGTGTGCAGAAAACCGAAAAACCGAACCTAAACCTAAAAAAACCAAGAAACCAAAATCGAGAAAACCGAGAAACCGACTGAAAAACTGATGGTTCGGTTTTTGTAATTTTTAAAAAACCGAAAGTTTATGGTTCGGTTTAGTTTTAGCAAAAACACAAAACCCTAAATTAAACCGAAACCGACCAAACTACAACTAATCTTAAAAACTCTATGTTCAATTGACTTCTTAAATGTTGTATTTTATAAAACATAAAAATCTATCATCTAGAACTTTTTATGGTCGTTTGTTTTTTTATTGTCAATATTGTGTCAATTTACGACTCATAAACAATTCTTTTATATATATTTTCTTTATCATCATTAGTTTCTTATTGTCATTATTTTGTGTTTCTTAATTCTTAAAACTTAAAAAAGATATTCTATATTGCATTAGAAATTCGACCATTGAAAGACGAAACCGGGATAAACAAAGTAGAAACCCAAAAAACCGATAAACCAAACCAAATATAAAACAAAAACCGAAAAACCGAACTTATATAAAACCGAAACCGAACGGTTTTTATATAAAGCAAAAACTAAATATTTTCATTCGTTTTCGGTTTAGCAAAAACCGAACAAAACCAAATTGAACCATGCTCACGCCCTAATAGGAGCCAACACTTTTATTAAAACTGATCCCATGTATTCATAATATTATCAGTTCAAGGTCTCTCGTGTCCATAACAAACCCAGCAACTAATTTACAACACTCCCATAAGTCATGAGCCACGTTAGAGTTTGCGACATTGGTCGATACCCGAGTTAGTAGCCATAGTGACATTATCATTCCCGGAAAGCTAGTATGCGGCGATAGGAGGTGTGATAGAGAAGTATTAGTAATGATTATGTAGCACGTCATTCATTAAGCAACCACTCTTTATTACTTTATATATGGGATGTGATTTACACACTCCACTTTTTGATTGGCACACTCTAAAATATGTGTGTTGACATTTATACCCTTATACTAATAGAAGTAATGAGTGAAAAGGAGAAAGTGGTGTAAGAGTATAAATGTCAAAGCACATATTTTAGAGTGTGTCAATCAAAAAGTGAAGTGTGCAAATCACCTCCCCTCCTCCCTTTTATACATTTATACATTGTAGATTGTAGATTGTACGACTGAAATAAATATGGGCTAGGCCCGACACATAATAATATTCTCGGGCAATGACATGATGGGCCCGAAAAAATCATTGGGCTAATACGCATTTGGTTTGTTTTTATGATCTCATTTCAAGTCTCGCCAAAACAATGCATGATTATTAGAGGTAAAAGAAGGTTACAACAACATTACTATTTACTAACAAAGATAGTTTTCTCAGCGCGTAGCTGCGGGACGTAGACAAGTTTTTCTTTTATCATATATGTGGGTGTTTTTTTTAGCATGAATTGCCCGCATCGTTGACCGGGGCGTTTAATTTTTTTTGTGCGGCTTATATTTTTTTCCGGTCTCATGTTTTAATAGTTTTTTATATATGGGCTTTGTTTGAGCGTCATGTCCGTGAGTATTTTTTTAACTTAATAAATCTATTTGCGGGTTTATGTTTTCGGTCTCAATGTTTAATAGTTTTTTATATGGGCTTATTGTTGGCGGCGTTAATGTCCCGTGGGTATTATTTTTTTTATCTGAATAAATCTATTTTGTTTTTTTCTTATTTTGTGCTAGAGGCAAAATTTTTTTTAGCGGGTTTGCAGGAAATTTTTTCGGTCTCATGTTTAATAGTTTTTATATGAGCCTTATGTGTTGGGCCTCATGCCCGAATAATTTTTTGATCTGATAAATCATCTAATTTAGTATAAAAAAAGTTTATTTTGTGCCGAGCAAATTTTTTTTTTTTAAGTTGCCTACTTAAAAAAAAAAGTTAAATGGGCCGGATTTCATATTCGGCTCGGATAGGGAAGTGTGGAGTGCACACTCGTTGAACTAATATGAACTCGAACATGACAGAATATGCAAGGGTTACGCCGTAACCAAACTGGTTACGTCGTAATCGTGCGGGGTATGGGACAAAGACCTTTGGGGTTGGTTACGCCGTAAACTAAACTAAACAATAAACTAGTTATAGAGAACTGTAAAAGTAGTGAAAAAAGTAAAAAATAGTTAGAGAACTGTAAAAGAAGTAACTGAATGAAAAAGCATATACATCCATGAACTTTATAAGATATATGCATTTTCTTGTCAAAAACATTATATCTTATAAATAGTTAGAGAACTGTAAAAGAAGTAACTAAATGAAAAAGCAAATCTTATTCCGAAACACCAAATATGTTTTTGATATGGATATAATGTTTTTGAGTAACCATGGTTTCTGACCTTTTGGCAGACTAATCCACGGGTTTTGAACCCACCGCCACACAGACTTAAACCTGGATATTTCCTCAAATATATTAGTAATATACACATTGACGAACAAAAACGATGCCGTCTTGGACTCGGGCCAAAAAATTGGGCTAATGTAAAAAAAAATTACTGCCGTCCCATAAGAAAATTTGGGCTAAAGTAAAGAAATTAAAAAATCTGCAGAGAAAAAATGAAAGTTTTTTTTTTTTTTTAATTATTTTGTTTTTGTTTTTTTTTTAAATTTGTATGCACAAAGTAGGAGGAAAAAAAATATTACAAAAGTTCCGATTTATTCAGATAAAAAAATACCCGCGGAAACATCTTCGATACCTAATAACTTTAAAATAATCGATATGGTCACAAACGTACAACCCATTATATTAAAAAAAACCCATATAGCAAAAAAAAAACAATTTAAACATGAGGCCCAACACATAAGCCATATAAAAAAAATTATTACTAATATATACATTTGTCGACAAACTAGCCTAAAATTCGCATAAAATGTGGCCCAAAGTAAAAAAAAATACAAAACGGTCCTTCAACTTTTAACTATTTACGATTTTCTTACACAAAAAATCCCGTAAAAAAATTAACAAAAAAAAACACGTCAAGTTTTTATTGTTCACAACTTTTTTACATTCATCGGCCCAAATAAAAAGATATCGAACCGTCCCAAAAAAGAAAATATTCGGGAAAAAATTAACCCGTCCCAACGCAAAAAAAAATTTCCCGAATCGTACAAAAAAAGGAAATATCCGGGAAAAAATTAGCCTGTCCCAACGCAAATTTTTTTTCCCCGAATCATACAAAAAAATAAAATATTAAAAATTAGCCCCGCCATAACGCGTCGCCAAAAAAAAACCCCCTGAAACGTTAAAAAAATTATTCGGGAAACAAATAGCCCCGCCGCAACGCGCGGGTTCTTTTGCTTGTTGTATATATATGGAAAATATCTTTTATTCATTGTCACTATTATAATCTTTATAATATCAGTATTACGAAGGTTGGGTAGTAAAATGAATTTATTAAACTATAGATGCATGCAAGCTTTGTTAGAAGAAAAAAAGAACTCGATGAAAGCCGTTGAAATAAAGAAGAAAACCAATTTGATATTTAGCTAAAAACGTAACTAGCTTTGATTCGGGAATTTCGAATTGTTTACAACCATGAATAAATCATCAGTCGAGCTAAGTAACTCTTATGGCAACCCACAATAAACGTGA
>BQNB010111995.1:1347-22239 GCA_026074375.1 Tanacetum coccineum
TCACCAACTTCATATACACGAAGAAGCACATCTAAACTTTGTTACAAACTTACAACCAGTTATATAAACACACATCATGCCATAGGAGTATACAAAATGCAATACCAAACACCCCTTCTCTTCGGTTAATTCTATTAGGATTATTTTCTTTCCTAGTATTATTTGCTTCAAGATATTAGGATTCTTTATGTTGTTGTATATTCTTGTTTCTTAGACAATTATATTAAGGAGTAGACAATTATATTCTGGGCCATAATAAGTTTTTGAACCATTTATCCTCAAAAGTTCTGTTGTGTAAGTTTTTGATGAACGACTGGATCATATTCATGACAGGTGGAAGCAGAAGACCATTGCAAGAATCACATGCAGTTACTAATTGATCACATAAGCACAAATCAGCAACATATTGTGGGTTTGGAAGGTAATGGATCTAATTGCTCTAAGCCTAGTGGTACTTTGATTTTTATCTTTCTGTTATGACGTTCCTTTCTCATATTTTATCACCTTTACCTGTTCTTTTTCATAATCCGACATATGACATTTATTTCCACTGTTTCAAAGAAAGTAAAACTTCAAAAACAAGAGTGTGAGCAATTGAGGGCAGTTGTTCAAGAGCTTGAAAGTAAGCTTATACCGCCGTCTCTTTTCGTATACTCTAATAAATTATATCTTTTTATATACACTATATGGTATGTGCTTAATTACACATATCTTTTTCTATTAAAACAAGCCTAAATGACCAAAAACAAACAAAAACTGCCAAATATATGTTTGTTTTGCATTTGTATTGTGCAGGAAACGGATATCACACAAAAGGACGAAAAACAAAGCCAAAAACGACAAAACTGAGCACGGAATGGAAATGTGTGAAAAGACGAAGCCAAATCAAAGCCAAAAAGTCAACCAAGTCAAAAAGTCAAACAGTCAAAGTCAAGTCAACCCCGTGAAGCTGAATCAGGAAAATGTAACTTGAGGGACCAAAAGTGCCAAGTTTTAAAGTTGTGTAGCATGGTGATAAAATACAAGGATTGAATTTGCAATTCTAGTAAAATATAACTTGAGGGGGCAAAACTGCCAAACCCCTCAAGTTATATTAACCAAGGACTTCCTATGTAATCAACACATATGAGTTGGAGGGCTTAACCTGCCAACTTCTCAAAGATGTACCACACAAGGACGGTACATGTAATACCACAAGCCACCTCGAGGGGTCCTTTTTGCCATTTACCCAAACTCTACCCCTGCACCCCCAAAATCAAACCAGATGAACCCTAACCCTAACCCATTTTCCCGCCCAAGCTCAAACCCCCACTACAGGTCACGGGTTACCTTTCCCTATCCCCAAAACACTCAATCACCAAGGTTTACCCAGGTAAAACATCACCTCCACCTCCACTAAACCCCCATTGCCAAGTTGGCAATCTCACATTGTTCAAAGCACAAATTTGATGGCTGAGATGATTTTTAAAGAAGTCCAAGGTGATTTAAGGGTCAAGATTGGTGCTAGGTTTTTCTCTCAGCAAACAAACACAACAAAAACAATGCAAAGAAGACAAGCAGCCTATATAAAGAAAAGAAGACAGAGTGTGGAGAGAGTTAGTTTTTTTTATCGAGTGTAAATTTTTAGTGTAATGTTATTTGAATGTCTTAATTTATGTTTTTCATGTCTTTAAAAGTTGTAACTTTCAATTTCCAGCTTTGTACTTCTTTTTCTAAGTTAATGCAAAATCAGTTTTCAAGTTATTATACATTCTATCTTTTAAAATCTTATTTACCTAAGTTAATCCTGTGTACAAGTCTTTTCTATAAGCTTTTCTAAGCTTATAGAGCATGTGTTACTTGTTAGAGCCTTTAAAATTTTGGTTAAGAGTTAATGTGCCACTGGGGATCAAGAATTCTGGTTTTGAGCATTTTCACGAGAAACTGAACAAGAAAAAGATATATAACTTTGAGGGACTAAAAATTTGCCAATTCCCAAAGTTATATTACAAGTAGAAAGAAGACAAGGGCTGATTTTGCATTTTTCTTAAATATAACTCTAGGGGCTGAACTTGCCAAGCCCCTAAAGTTGTATTAACCAAAGGACTGTTTTTGAAAATAGAGTTATAAGGTTGATGGGGCATTTCTGCCAAACCCTCAACCTTGTACCACACAACGACTTCTTTTGCAACAAGAGTATTCAAGTTTAAGGGCCTTGTTTGCCAAATCTCAAAATTCTTCCCCTGCTTATACTAACAAACAGATTATATACTCTTTCCCGCTCAAAGCTCAAAACCCAAGTACTATTCACGAGTCTCCTTCCTCCCACTTACCCTGCAACACCAAAACCACTCATGGGTAAAACCTACCCCCCTCCTCCACTACCAAACCTCAGTCACATGTTGCCATGCCACCTTGGCAATCCTCCACATTTTTCAAGGAACGACTCATTCGATGGCTATGATGGATTTTAAAGAAGCACAAGTTGATTTTGATGGCTGGGATTAAGCTTTGGAGATTGTCTCACAAGAGAAACACATTTCAGTTCCCCCCTTACAAAGAAAGCACAAAAGGAAGACCCAAGAAGTGAAGATTTTAGCTATAAATAAAAGCCTCTTGAAGCTCTAGATGGAAGTCATTTTTTTTTCTTTAGCTTATTTTTTTCTCAGTCACTTATAGCTTATTATCAGTTAATTTTTCCAAGTCTTGTAATTTAAGTTTAATGAAAGTTTGAAACTTTTTTTGTATAGTGCCCTGGTTTTTTTTTAATCTTTGTTACTTGTTATAAAAGGTTTAAAAGCTCTAAAAAGCCTTATAAGCTGTCTCAATCTTAAGCAATGGGAGCTCTTTAGCTTTGTGTTGTCTTAAGTTCTTAATTCTCGCAAAAATATAAAAAAAAATATCACAAAAAAGAATCTGTCAAGAATCAAGGAGCATGGCAAATATTGGATGGCCTTGGTTTAGTGCTTATTGGTAAGCTATAGGGTGATAAGGAACTGATTTGGAAGCTTATAGTTCCTAACCAAAGCATTTGGACCTTTGTAAGTCATAAAATTTCATTTTCATGCCATTTTATGCACTTGCTTATTTTTTGCTTATTATTGCTTATTTCTGCCTTATTCAAGACTTATGTGTTTTATTATGTTTATTTGATCAAGTTTTATGCAAGTCATGCTTTGTTTTTGCTTATTTTTAAGTTTTTGCTAAAAATTTGCTTTAAATCCATCTCTAATAGCATAATCTGTTTTGGTGTTGTTCTTGCTTATTTTATGGATTAGAGTTGCTTATTAGGTTCATATTTAGATGTCCAATATCTGGTATTAAGGGTTCGTGAACTAATTTTGTGATTTAGAAGCTTAATTTGGTTTAAAAGTTACTTAAGGGGGCGTTTGGGTTAACCACTGTTTTGTAAATAATCATGTTATTGGTCATTCAATGTACATAAAATCCAATTTCATAATCATTAAATATCAATGTTTTAAGCAAAGTTTTTATAGTTTGATTTAGTTTTCCAAGGTTTCATGTTTTGTAACTATGAAGTTGATATGAGGACTTTTTATGATCTTTAAGGTGCATAATCTTCGATTTTAAGTTTGGGTAATGTTTAAGAGTTGTTTTGAATTCATTTTAGTCATATTTATGCATGCAATATCTGGTATTAGAGTTTGGTTTATTAGTTTATCAAATACAAGTTTTTTTTTAAATTTGTCATAGTGCATTTTTTGTTCAGTTTTAAAAAAAGTCCGATTTTAATCTCAATTTTAAGTTAGTTTTGATTGTTGTGGTAGACTTTTGATCTTTCAGAGTGTATAAATTACCCTCTTTAGACACTTATATCTATTATGATTTTATTTACTATTATTACTATTATTTAATTGTTAAAAATAATATTTATAAGTGTTTAGTAAGGTCTATATTTTATCTGTTTTATTTCTTATTTTGTACTTTCAGCTTATTTTACTAGCTTATTTAGAGGGCTGAAAAAGCCATTTTGTCTTTTTAAAAACTTTAATTTAGCATTTTGTCAGTTTTAAAAGTGCTTTTTCCAGCTTATAATTTCAGTTTCATAAAAAGTGATAGTTATAAAAAATGCTTATTTTTATGTGTTCCTTAAGATTATGTAAAAAGATTTGAAAAAAAATAATACTGTAGCAGCAGCCTTATTGGCACCATAGCTGCTGATTTTGGTCCATTTTAGGTAGCTTTAGGTCATCTTAGGAGCTTATTTTCAGTATTTAACTTATTTAGGATTAGGGTAAGAAGGCTAGATAAAAGGTTTTCAAAGTTTTGCTTATTTCAGTAGCTTATTTTAGGTCTAAAAGTGCTTACTTTCAGAAAAATCCAAAAAAATAGTAGTGTAGTCATTTGTGCTTATTGTGCTTATTTCAGTGGCTTATTTAAAAAAGTGAATAGGTGGGCTTATTAAGGACTCATTAGTGAGCTTATTTCCAAAAGCTCACTTTTCAGTTTGGCTTATTGGTGATTTTAGCTTATTTTTATTTTGGACCTATTTAGAGAAATTTTGGAGTTTAACTTTTGATGCAAATGTGAGTTAAGTTAAAGTGTTTGTTTTGGTTAAAAGAGCTTTTGGAATCGGATATTAAGCACATTATAAGCATTCCAAAACATCTTTCCTTTTTGAATTTGGTCTTAATTTGAGCTTAAACTTCGCAAAATACCAAAAACCAAAATTTTATGCTTATTTCTGAGGCAGCAGCTATTAAGCCCTTTTTTGGCTTATTGAGTGCTTATTTTTATAAGGTGTCTTTGTTAAAGTTGCTTAAAAACATGTTGTGAACAACTTTCGTGTTTTGCGTTTTGGCTAAAAACGACTTTTTAAAATCAGCACTTTTTGGGGACTTGGACTGAAAATCGGGATTGGGGTTCAGGGTAGGAAAAAAAATTAATTTGGTCTTTTGTCACAAATAGTCCCTGTCGTTAGTCCATTGTTAGTCCTTGTTAGTTTTAGTTTAAATATTAGTTAGGTTTAGTTTTAATTAGTTTAATTAAGCTTTAATCATTAGATATAATTTAGGGCTTTTATTTTTCTTAATTTTCTGCACTTTTTCTCCATCTAGTGTAATTTTTATGAAATTTTTTTGGTTAATATTTTTAGCTCTAGGATTATTTTTGTAGTTTTTAATCATTTAAATCTTTAAAAAATCATAAAAAATAAAATATTAATCAGAAAAATATAAACTTTTTTTTTAAAATTTTCTTTTTTCATATATTTTGTAGGAAAAATGTTAAAAGTTTCGTAGGTTCATTTTTTCAAAAATTCATTTTCTAAAGAACGGGATTTGTCCCCGTTTTTGTTTTGACTCGTTTTTGGGTCAAACGACCTCCGTTTTCGTTCTAGTTTTTTTTAAACTTCATTATTTGTCATTTAGAACACATTTGAAAAGAAAATTTTAGTCTAGGGTTTAATTTGCAAAATTTAGGTTTTTACCCCTCGCGTTTTCACATTTTCGTCTACGTTTTAGTTTAAAATTGTTCTAGCTCTCGTTTTTAGGTTTAATTTATTCGTTTTTGCATTTTTAACTTGTAGTAATAGAAAACCAATCATAACTTTGTCATATTCAAACATCAATCATCAATCCGTCATTCGATTTTCCATTCAAGCCTCGTTGGGACTTAACGACCCGGGAATCATTACTTCGGTTTAACGTATATATATTTTTATTTTGTGTACTCTTGACCATACCTTGGTATATGTAATTGGTTGGAAGTGTTTTGCTCGTGTTATTATATATTTATATATATATATATATATATATATATATATATATATATATATATATATATATATATATATATATATATTATTGACGAATCATACACATTCAAAGTCAAATAAAATTCCAAGTTCTAAAATTCCTGTGTTAAGAAAATTGTATTGTTCTATTACTTATGTATGTATGGTTTTGAGCTAAAAGTGTGATAAGCTAATCCTAGAATAAGCTTATGGTCTGAATTGGTTGCCAGACAAGCTCTTTTGAGCTTTTGATAACTTTTGTCAAGCTTAGGACCAAGGGTAAACTCTTTTACTCTTATAGCTTAATTCACTGTTCACCTACTTATTCAGTGTTTATAATTGTTTGTTTTCTATTTGTTAGTGCTTATTTAGTTCTAATACAACTTAGTATGCTTGTTTATGGTTTAGATTTAGCTTAATTAAAGCTCATTTTGATTCTGTCATTTTTCCTAGTTAAAACTGTTCTATATAAAAGCTTATTAGAAAGTGCTTATTTTTCAGTATTTTGTGCTTATATGTCATTTAGAATAATTAAGTATCTTCTGTTTTAAATAATCCATGATGAGTTAAGACTGATGTAGTGTAAAAATTGAAAAATCATTTTAAAAGGGGTGTTTGGGACAATGACCAAAGTGGGTCAAAATGGGGTGTGCAATGGGTTGGGCAGCTAAGACTAGTTCCACTAGCTTAGTTAAGGTTTTAAAAGTAGTTTTTATAAGCTTTTATAGTTTAAATCTCAAAAATTAAGACTTTTATAACTAATATTTAAGTCTGTGATAATTTTTGTTTTCTAGGTTTGCTTATTCTGATAATTAGCTTAAGGTAGTAATAAAGTCATATTTTCATAACCAATAGGAGTGTGATAGTGCATTGGAATTGAGTTTTTAATCTCTGCAAATGTGATATGTGCTTAATTACACATACCATTTTCCATTAAAAACGGACTTAAATGTCTAAAAACGTACCAAAAATACATTGTATTTGTATGTTTTGTATTTGAATTATGCAGGAACGGATATTCAAAAAGAAAGCCAAAAACGACCAAACCAAGCACGGGATGGAAAAGACAAAGTCAATCCGAAGCCAAAGTCAGTCAAAGTCAAAAGTCAGCCACATGAAGAAAATACAACTTGAGGGACTAAAACTGCCAAACCTCAAGTTGTATTACTAAAAGAAAAAGACAAGGGTCGAAATTGCAAACTGGGCGAAGTTTTGCAATAAAGTTATAAGAAATGAGGGGCCAAAGCTGCCAACCTCCCCAAACTCCATCTTTCCCGCCCAAACAAAACCCAGGTACAGAGTAGGGATGTCTTCCCATACTTCTACCCTGCAAACCACTCAACACCCTAGATAAATCATTTCAACCACTCCTCTATCAACCCCCCCAGCTGTATAAGTGCCATGTTGGCAATCCCTCACCATTCCCAAGTATTTTCGATGGCTATGATTGACTCCAAAGAAGCACAAAAGAAATTGAAGGCTGGGATTTGTTTTAGAATCCCCTCACACAACAAACACACTTGGTTTTTGTCTCTACAAAGAAACACAGAAGAAAGAAGTCGGAGAGAAGAAGACTTCGGCTATAAATAGATTCTTTTGTAAACTTTGTTGAGGGGGGATTAACTAGTTAGTTTTTAGTTTATCTTAGCTTAATTTTCAATATAACTTACCTTATTTTAAAAGTCATTTACAGCTTTTACTTTCAGCTTTGTAACACTTTTAAGTTTTAATGCAAATTTGAGGTTTTAAGTCACTTTATAATTCCAAGTGTTAAGTTTCTAAATTGTGTTATTCTGTGTTCAAAAAAGGCTCTAAAATCAGCTTGTTTATAAGTACACCTAAAAAGTTAATTAGTTAAGAGAAAATTAAAAAAATCACTCTCAAAATACACCACAGCTTATTTTATGGATGATAAGCCAGTTCTAGATGGGCTTATAGACTCTCACTAGCTTGTTTTATACAAGTTAGAGCTTGTAGATTCTTGGTTTAACCCTGTTTTGAGCGAGGGTGTTGTAAGTTTCTCTTTTTCTTATTTTTCTTATTTACTGCAGAACTGCTTATAGTGTTTACTTGTTACCTAAAATTGCTTATTTATGCTTAATCATGATGTCTAGTGCTTATTTTGCTTAATTGTTAGTTTGAAAATAGTTTGTGTCACTTTCTGAGTTAACACTGGTAGTATGCTTAGTTAAAACTGTTAGATTGATTCAGCTTATTTAAGTGCTTATTCTTGATTGAAGTCAGCTTATAAATGCCTTATTTTGTTGTTTGATAATCTGTTTTTAATAAATTAGGATTAAATCAGCTTAAAATAAAAAGAAAAATGATTTTTGAAAACTTTAAGGGGTATTTTCAACTAGCAGTACTAACCCAAAGTTAGTACTGCTAGTTCACTTTTGGAACTTTTAAAGCTAGCAGTACTAACTCCAAGTTAGTACTGTTAGTTAAAACTGTTAGTACTGGTGGTTCATTTTAGCTTATCAGCTTATTATTTCGGCTAATTTAAGATTTCCTTAGCTTTTAAGAGTAGATTAAACCATTTTCCTTTACTGTTTTTAAGAGTAAGCTTATTTAAGCTTATTTTCCTTTTCAAAGTATTTTCAATAATGTATCAGTTTGTAGCTTTTTAGCTTATTTGCCATTCTAGTTTATTCCAGTTGCTTATTCTTATGCCTGAGTGCTTATTAGGGATAGTTAAATATCTGTTTTAGCTTATTTGCTTATTTCTTGTTTCATTGTGTTTTGTTAAAGCTAGCAGTACTAACCTTAAGCTAGCAGTACTAACTTAAAGCTAGCAGTACTAACTCCAAGTTAGTACTGTTAGTTAAAACTGTTAGTACTGGTGGTTCATTTTAGCTTATCAGCTTATTATTTCTGCTTATTTAAGATTTCCTTAGCTTTTTAGAGTAGATTAAACCATTTTCCTTTACTGTCTTTAGGAGTAAGCTTATTTAAGCTTATTCGCCTTTTCAAAGCAATTTTAGTAGTTGATCAGATTGTAGCTTTTAGCTTATTTGCCATTTTAGTTTAATCTAGTTGCTTATTCTTATGCCTGAGTGCTTATTAGGGTTAGTTAAATATCTGTTTTAGCTTATTTGCTTATTTCTTGTTTCATTGTGTTTTGTTAAAGCTAGCAGTACTAACCTTAAGCTAGCAGTACTAACTTAAAGCTAGCAGTACTAACTCCAAGTTAGTACTGTTAGTTAAAACTGTTAGTACTGGTGGTTCATTTTAGCTTATCAGCTTATTATTTATGCTTATTTAAGATTTCCTTAGCTTTTTAGAGTAGATTAAACCATTTTCCTTTACTGTCTTTAGGAGTAAGCTTATTTAAGCTTATTCGCCTTTTCAAAGCAATTTTAGTAGTTGATCAGATTGTAGCTTTTAGCTTATTTGCCATTTTAGTTTAATCTAGTTGCTTATTCTTATGCCTGAGTGCTTATTAGGGTTAGTTAAATATCTGTTTTAGCTTATTTGCTTATTTCTTGTTTCATTGTGTTTTGTTAAAGCTAGCAGTACTAACCTTAAGCTAGCAGTACTAACCTTAAGCTAGCAGTACTAACTCCAAGTTAGTACTATTGGTTAATACTGCTAGTACTGTTGTTAGTACTGCTGAGTTTCTCCTGCTTAGTTTAGCTTAATTGCTTTTTGAATTTGCTTATTTAGAGTTAGCTTAGCTTATTTTCCTTGCTTCTCTTCTCGTGCATTTGCTTATTAGTGTTAGCACCCAATCATTCCTTGTCATATTCAAACATCGATTATCAATTCGTCTTTCGATTTTCCATTCAAGCCTCGTTGGGACATAACGACCCGGAGACACCCTATACTGCTTCCGGTTTCATTGGTCTCGCGGATTCTGATCCTTATATATGCTTATATTTATTTATACATAAAAAGGAGTCCAATTTACGCGAGTCAAGTTCTGTCCTGAAGAAGAAATATCAAGAATGGAGGATGAATTGAGGCACTTGAGGTTAAAGGACCATGACATAGCCGCTTATACCAACCGATTCAATGAATTGGTCTTACTATGTCCCGATGTTGTTCCATCTACCAAAAAGAAAATTGGTCAATATATCAAAGGGTTGCCGTCATACATTCAGGGTGAGACCTATTCCTCTAAGTCAACTACCTTAAATGAAGCTGTAAGGATGGCACATGGTCTTATGGAGCATAAAATTCAAGGTTGGAATGAAAGAAATGCTGAGCAAAACAAGAGGAAATGGGAAGGTAGAAATCAAGGAAATAATCAAGGTAACCGCAATAACAACCGGGGAGGCTACCGGGATAACCACCGTCACAATCAAAACAATAATCGAAGAAATGGTTGTGCCAGGGCCATGACTCAAGCTCAAAATGAAATTATGAACCAAGCCGAGCACGCCCCAAAGTGCGATAGGTGTAATATGTTTCATTTTGGAAATTTCCCGGTGACTTGCCGTAACTGTGGAAAAAGGGGTCATAAGGCAAAGAACTATCATAGAGGGGGTGTAGCCACTGGTGTTAATACCAAACCAATTAAAGCTTGTTACAAGTGTGGAGACCCCGAATCACCTCGCCAATAGTGATTTATGCCCCGAGAGGAAGAAGCAAGGTGGTAGGAATGCAAGTGGCCATGTGTATACCGTGAAAGATGCCGAGCAAACTGAAGGCCCAAACGTGGTGACCGGTACGAATCTGCTCAATAATCGTTACTTTAGCATGTTGTTTGATTCGGGGTCGGATAAGAGTTTCATAAATGCTAGTCTTACACATTTATTTGATATCGAACCGGAAAGAATAAGTACAAGTTATGTGGTCAAGTTAGCCGATGGGAGGATCGTTAGTACAAATACCGTATTAAAGAGGTGCACTTTAAATCTAGTCAACCATCTATTTAAAATCGATCTAATGCCTATAGAACTTGGTACTTTTGATGTCAGAATTGGTATGGATTGGTTAGTTTCACTTAATGCCATCATCGTCTGTGGTAAAAAGGAAGTGCACATTCCGGTTAAAAATCGAACGTTTGTGGTCAAGGGTGATAGCAATTCTTCCTGATTAAAAGTGATATCCTATATTAAGGCAAGAAAATACATCGAAAGAGAATGTGATCTATTCTTAGCTCACGTTACCGAGAAGGAGAAATCTAAGAAATGTCTCGAAGATGTACCGGTAATTCATGACTTTCCTGAAGTATTCCCTGATGACTTACCAGGACTTCCTCCGCCTCGACAAGTTGAATTCAAAATTGATCTAGTTCCGGGTGCTGCTCCTGTTGCCCGTGCACCTTATCGCTTGGCTTCGTCAGAAATGAAGGAATTGTCTGAACAATTAAAAGAACTATTAGAGAAAGGATTCATTTGCCCGAGCTCGTCACCCTGGGGAGCTCCAGTATTGTTCGTAAAGAAAAAGGTTGGGTCATTTTATATGTGTATCGATTACAGTGAACTGAACAAGCTGACTGTCAAAAACCGCTATCCTCTCTCGAGAATTGACGATTTATTCGATCAACTTTAAGGTTCAAGTGTATATTCAAAAATTAATCTACGTTCGGGGTATCATCAACTCCGCGTTCGAGAAGAGGATATACCCATCACCGCTTTTCAAACGAGATATGGTCACTATGAATTCCAAGTAATGCCATTTGGTCTAACCAATGCACCGCGGTGTTCATGGATTTGATGAATCATGTTTGTAAGCCATATCTTGATAAATTCGTAATCGTATTCATCAACGATATTCTCATCTACTCCAAGAGCAAGGAAGAACATAGTGAGCATCTAAAGATCATTTTGGACCTGCTCAAAAAAGAGAAATTGTATGCCAAATTCTCGAAATGTGATTTCTAGTTGGAGTCCGTCCAATTCCTTGGCTACGTTATCGATCGTGAAGGTGTTCATGTTGATTTTGCAAAAATTGACGCTATTAAAAATTGGATTGCCTCGACGTCACCAACCAAAGTGAGGCAATTTATAAGATTAGCCGGTTATTATAGAAGATTCATCGAAGGATTTCTTTGATCGCCAAGCCGCTTACCAAACTTACTCAAAAGAATAAGAAATTCGAGTGGGTGCGGATGAGGATGAAGCATTCCAAAAGCTTAAACAAGACTTATTTACTGCTCTAATTCTAGCTTTGCTCGAAGGTCCTGATGATTTCATTGTTTATTATGACGCATCGCTCAAGGGTTATGGTGCGGTATTAATGCAACAGGATAAGGTGATTGCCTATGCTTCCCGACAATTGAAAACTCAAGAAGAAAACTACACTACTCATGATCTTGAATTGGGTGTTGTGGTTTTTGCTCTTAGACTCTGGAGACATTACCTCTATGGTACAAAATGTGTTGTGTACACCGACCACCAGAGTCTACAATATATTTTAGATCAAAAAGAGCTAAATATGAGGCAACGACGATGGATTGAACTATTAAGTGATTATGATTGCGAAATTCGTTACCATCCTGACAAGGCCAATGTGTTAGCCGATGCTCTCAGCAGGAAAGTTCGAGATAAGCCCTTGAGGGTTCGATCTTTGATGATGTCTACATACACCGACCCATCCGAAAGAATACTCAAGGCCCAATTAGAAGCTGTGAAACAAGAAAATGTCAAAGCAGAAAATCTGGGCCGATTATTGAAGCCTATCTTCGAGATCCACTCCAATGGGATTTGGTATTTTAAAAATTATGTGTGGTTGCCATTGTTAGGCGGACTAAGAGACTTGATTATGCACGAATCTCATAAGTCAAATTATTCTATTCATCCAGGTTCCGATAAAATATACCAAGACATGAAGAAGTTATATTGGTGGCCAAATATGAAAGCCGACATTGCCATATATGTTAGTAAATGCCTGACATGTGCTAAAGTTAAGGTCGACCATCAACGACCATCGAGACTCCTCCAGCAACCTGAAATTCCTGAATGGAAGTGGGAACATATTACTATGGATTTTGTTACGGGCCTTCCAAGAACGTCTAGTGGTTACGATTCTATTTGGGTAATTGTCGATCGGTTGACTAAATCTGCTCACTTTGTGCCAATGAAGAAAACTAATGGTATGGAAAAACTCACCCAGCTGTATCTAAAGGAAATTGTCTATAGGCATGGTGTACCATTGTCGATTATTTCGGACCGTGATAGCCGATTTGCGTCTGGGTTTTGGAGGTCCCTTCAAAATGCTTTAGGGACGAACTTAAAAATGAGTACAACATACCACCCAGAAACAGATGGTCAAAGTGAGAGAACAATCCAAACTCTTGAAGATATGTTGCGTGCCTGTGTAATTGATTTCGGTGGTAGTTGGGATCGACACTTGCCTTTAGCCGAGTTCTCTTATAACAACAGTTACCATGCTAGCATCAAGGAAGCACCGTTTGAAGCACTTTACGGGCGAAAGTGTAGGTCGCCTATTTGTTGGAGTGAAGTTGGGGATAGCCAACTAACAGGGCCCAGATTAATTCGTGAAACCACGGAGAAGATCATTCAAATCAAGAACCGTTTGCTCACTGCCAGAAGCCGACAAAAGAGTTATGCGGATGTGAGTCGAAAGCCGATGGAGTTTGATGTGGGTAATATGGTTATGCTCAAGGTCTCGCCTTGGAAGGGCGTAATTCATTTTGGTAAATGGGGAAAGTTGAGTCCACGTTATGTGGGACCGTTCAAGATCATTGAAAGAATTGGCCATGTGACTTATCAATTAGAGTTACCGAAAAAAGTTCATGGAATTCATAATACGTTTCAAGTTTCTAATCTTAATAAGTGCCTCGCGGACGAGAACCTGGTTATTCCACTTGAAGAAATTCAACTGGATGATAAATTGCACTTCATCTAAAAACCCGTGGAAATTATGGATCGTGAAGTAAAGAAGCTGAAGCAGAGCCAGATTCCTATTGTTAAGGTTCATTGGAACTCGCGGAGGGGTCCGAAGTTTACATGGGAAAGAGAAGACTTTTTCATGAGGAAGTGCCCGCATCTATTCCCGAGCAAGAAGCGAGGGCATGGCGATAATCGAGCACTGAGACGTCGCTCCCGTAAGGATAGGAGGATGTAAACTCCCGTATAAAAAGGTCACTACTTATTTTAACTCCTATATAAATTTTATAAATTTACATTTTCAAAAATTTGGTTGAAATCGAAATTCTTGGATTTTGGCGAGTTTCGAACCGTAAGTCACCTGTTATCGATCGAGAAGCTAATGGGCGTTTAATTATAGCCCTGTAAATTTCATTTGAGGTATTTTAGTTGGAAATAATATATCCGACCTATTTTCGGGCGTGACGTGTTTAAATTTGTGTTTTTGCGAAATTTGAGTGTCAGGCTAGCTTTCGGGCCAAAATACTATAAGTTATTGAAAATTGAGTAAAAATAAAAGCAATATTTAGCCATGAGAGCTCAATTTATTTTATTTTTATTATTTTCCATCATTTATTCAAGGTTAGACAAAAACCGCGTCGAAGAAATCGCGTTATTATAAGAATTAACGAGTTGAATAGGTTATCGGGCTCGGAAACTAAATAATTCAACCAATTTGCAAGCAAAATCCCAACCAAGCCCACCCCTTCCATAGGGGCCGGTTATAGGCAATCAAAAATAATAAATATGTATTTTTTTATTTAAGGGAAGTATACAAGTAATATGCTTTTATTAATTAGATAATCCCTAAATTTTAGTACATATATCAAATAAAACACTTCCTATCTTATATATTTTTTTTATAAATTCGGTTCTCTTAACCAAACCAATGACTCCTTTTTTTATTATTATTTAAGGATCAATATCTTCTATGTATTAGGATATTTAGATGTCTTATAAATATAAAAGATACATTCTATTCTTTATAAAATAAATCAAACGCTTGCTTCTCCAACAGTTAAAAATTCTCATACCTAGTCTCTCTCTTATTCTCTCTGTTCGAACAGTATTATCAAGAACACCATTATTCCAATTCCAAATCACCATCAAATCACCTCCATTTCAACACTGCCATCACCAAAACCACCCTTACCACCTTCAAATCTCCACCAAATTCCTTCCATTCAACCTTAAATCACTACTGCAACAAACCCTAATCATCCCTCATCCATAAAAATCATCATGCATGGAGTTCATAAGTTCTTGATTTCTTGAAGATTTTAGGTATTAAAGTTTTGATTTGATTTGAAGCAAAAGGGTTAACAAGGGTTTGATTTTAGAAGGTTTTGGGTATATTAAAAAGTTTGATTGGTCCTGGTTTGATCCTTGTGGATTCGGAATCCCCTACACCCCCACCTGAGGGTTGTGTATGATCCTTTTCTTGCTTCTATTTTGTGTTGTAAGTCTCCTCTAAAAACCCTAAATTGTTGTCTAATTTTTATGGAGATGCATGTGCTTGATTTTGATTCTTTTGAGGCATGCATGTTCTTGATCTTATGATCTTTGATTTGATCTAAAAATTTATGTTATGAAGTATGGGATATGTTTAGGAGATGTGTAGTAGCATTGCATGAGGGTTGATTGTGTTTTGAATGAGGTTTAGATGGATTTCATAGGGACTGTTTTAAATCAGTAGAAAAAACATATGTTTTCTCAAATATTTTTAGCCTGGATCCTATGACTAAATTATATGGTTGAATAGATATAGGTCTTAGCATCATGTGATAATTGGATGGTCAACCAATTCCTCCGGATGAGGAAGTTATGGTCAAAATACGAAAATAGGTCAAGTCTGGACCTTTGATTAGAAAATGTGTTAATCTCCAGGTTTTTGAACTAAAATTTTTCTTTTTAAAGCATGGGTCAGTACTAGACATCTTAGGGAAGCTCGAGCATTTGGACTCACATCCATTGCTATTATAGATTAGGATTTAGGGTCTTTTCCGTAAAGAGTAGGAATTCAGTCAAATTTCTGTTTTGACTTACGGTTAGTAAAAATCCATTTCCCGTGGATTGGTAAATGGTTTAATTGATTGGCTTAAAGTTTTGAAAACTAGACTTCAAGTGCTTTCCAGGAGTGAAATCCATGTATTTGTACCATTAATATATTAGGAGATACAAGTCCATGAACATGAGTCAATTCCAGAATTTCAGTTTTTACGTCTTGGCTAAAAATTGTAAATGCATAGTTAACCATATCTAAAATTGTAATTAGATGGCAAAACTTGGTAGATGTTTAATTACCTATAAGATCAGGTCACACACCAATTTGAGAGTAAAAATACCTTAGTTAAGTCTAGGTGCAATGTTGTGCATATCTTAGAAACATATCATATACTCGTCAAACTATTCTTACATATTGTTTTACTTTTATACCATAATACTAAGGACGTCGTCACGATATTTTTATGGTGGCGCATAAGGGTTCTTCTATCGTTCAAGACTTATCTTATTTCTGGTCTCTTTGATATCACGGGTTTTAAGAAAAATATTTGAAAAGCGCAAGCCATACACCTTAAACTACATCGGGAACTCAGTAAAATCCACGTCACCTTTCGCGTCTTGAACCCGATGAGACGTTACCTCATTAAACCTTGCCATTCCACTAAATGCATTTCGTCTAATCATCAAGCTACAAATTATCGAGGATCCTGTAAAGAACATGGACCATCAGGTCAAACAACTAAATCAAATCCGTATTCCCATCGTTAAAGTTCGTTGGAACTCGCGGCGAGGTCCGGAATTCACTTGGGAACGGGAAGATTTCTTCAAGAATAAGTATCCGCATCTTTTCGCGAACAAGAAGAAGGTGAGTATGAGGAATAGAGCGTTGGGACGTCGCTCCTATAAAATAAGAACAAAAAAACAAAAAAAAAAAGGGAGGATAGTGGATGTAAAACCCCGTATTTAAGGTCACTACTATTACTAATCTCGTATCTATTTTATAAAGTTGTTTACTTCATTTTTATCCATTTTATAAAGTTAATTAATTCATTTTTATTATTTTAACCGGTTTTTATTAAAATCGTCGATTTAAAAACCCTTGCGAATCGTACAATTTAAATTATTTGTTTTATCGATCGAGAAATCAACGAAAGCCATATTTAGCCATGAGAGCTTAATTTATTTTATTTTTATTATTTTCTATCTTTTATCTAAGTTTAGCCAAAAACCGCGTCGAAGAAATCTGTGATTTTATAACGAATAACGAGTTAAATAGGTAATTAGGCCCGGAAACTAAAGTTACACATAATTAGCAAACAAAAGTCCAAAAAAAAGGGATGGGGCCAGTTTATTAATCAAATCACACGGCACCTTCTTATAATTTTTAGTGATAATTCAAGTAATAGTAATCCTTCCTAATTTTTAGACATAGAGCGATACAAATTAGGGAGGCATTATCCTAAATTATTTTATATAGTGTATCTTGGCATATTTACGCATGCCACAAAACATCAAAACCAAATCCACGCTCACCCTCCAACTTCCAATCACCATCAAATCACTCATTATACTCTAAATCAACCCTACTTTAAACCCTAATCATCCTACACTATTAAAAATCTTCATGTATGGAGTTTAAGGTCTTGATTTTTGGAAGATTTTGAGTATTACGGGTCTTGGTTTGATTTAATGCAAGAAGTTATCAAGGGTAAATTATTTTGGGTGTTTTTTTCAAAGATTATTGAAGTAAATGTTTATTTGGATTTCGGGCTTGGACCTTGTGTATTCGGCAGCACAACACCCTATCTAAGGGTTGTGTCTGATCATTTTCCTTATTTCATTTTATTGTGTTGTAAGTCATCCTTAAAAACCCTAAATTGTTATCTAATTTTTATGCAAGATGCATGTTCTTGATCTTATGATCTTTGGTTTGATCTAAAATTTATGTTATGAAGTATGGGATATGTTTAGGAGATGTGTAGTAGCATTGCATGAGGGTTGATTGTGTTTTGAATGAGTTTAGAATAGGTTTGGATGGATTTCATAGGGACTGTTTTGAATCAGTAGAAAAAACGTATGTTTTCTCAAATATTTTTGGCCTGGAGCTGTGATTAAATTGTTTGGTTAGAATAGATATAGTTGCTAATATTAGCTTAGCATATGTGTAGTTGGATGGTCAACAATTCTCCGGTATGAGGGAGTTCATGGTCAACATAACGGGGAAAATAGGTCAAGTCTGGACCTTTGATTAGAAAATGTGTTAATCTCTAGGTTTTTGAACTAAAAGTTTGAGTTTTAAAGCATGGGTTAGTACTAGACATCTTAGGGAAGCTCCAGCAATTGGCCTCACATCCATTGCTATTATAGATTATGATTTATGGTCTTTTCCGTAAGGAGTAGGAATTCAGTCAACTTTCTGTTTTTACTTACGATTAGTAAAAATCCATTTCCCGTGGATTGGTAAGTGGTTTGATTGATTGGATTGATGTTTTGAAAACTATACTTCATGTGATTTCCAGGAGTGAAAGCCATGTGTTTGTACCATTTATAGCCTTCACATTAACCCCCCTCCCCCTACCCCGACAATTCACATCATAGAGATACAAGTCCATGAACATGAGTCAATTCCAGAATTTCAGATTTTACGTCTTGGCTAAAAATTGTAAATGCATAGATAACCATATCTAAAATTGGAATTAGATGGCGAAACTTGGTAGATGTTTAAATACATATAAGAGAAGGTCACATACCAATTTAGGAGTAAAATTACATTAGTTAAGTCTAGGTGCAATGTTGTGCATATCTTAGGAACATATCCTATACTCGTCAAAATTTTCTTACATATTGTTTTTACTTATATATTATACTAAGACGTGTCACGTATTTTAGGTGGCGCATAAGGGTTCTTCTATCGTTCAAGACTTATCTTATTTCTGGTCTCTTTGATATCACGGGTTTTAAGAAAAATATTTGAAAAGCGCAAGCCATACACCTTAAACTACATTGGGAACTCAGTAAAATCCACGTCACCTTTCGCGTCTTGAACCCGATGAGACGTTACCTCATTAAACCTTGCCATTCAACTAAATGCATTTCGTCTAATCATCAAGCTACAAATTATCGAGGATCCTGTAAAGAACATGGACCATCAGGTCAAACAACTAAATCAAATCCGTATTCCCATCGTTAAAGTTCGTTGGAACTCGCGGCGAGGTCCGGAATTCACTTGGGAACGGGAAGATTTCTTCAAGAATAAGTATCCGCATCTTTTCGCGAACAAGAAGAAGGTGAGTATGAGGAATAGAGCGTTGGGACGTCGCTCCTATAAGGAGGGGAGGATGTAAAACCCCGTATTTAAGGTCACTACTATTACTAAACTCGTATCTATTTCATAAAGTTAATTACTTCATTTTTATCTATTTTATAAAGTTAATTAATTCATTTTTATTATTTTAGCCGATTTTTATTAAAATCGTCAATTTAAAAACCCTTGCGAATCGTACAATTTAAATTATTCGTTTTATCATTTTTCTTAATTAGTTTTTTGATCAAGCAAATTAACGAAAGCATATTTAGCCATGAGAGCTTAATTTATTTTATTTTTATTATTTTCCATCTTTTATTTAAGTTTATCCAAAAACCGCGTCGAAGAAACTGTGATTTTATAACGAATAACGAGTTAAATAGGTAATTAGGCCCGGAAACTAAAAGATACACTAAATTAGCAAACAAAAGTCCAACCAAAAAAGGAGGGGCCAGTTATTCATCAAATCAAACGCACCCTTCTTATAATTTTTAGGGGATAATTCAAGTAATATTAATCCTTTCCTAATTTTTAGACAAAGAGCGATACAAATTAGGAGGCATTATCTAAATACTATATATATTGTATCTAGGCCATATTACGCATGCCACAACAATCAAAAACAAATCCCACGCCTCACCTCCATCTTCCAATCACCATCAAATCACCTCCATTCTACTCTAAATCAACCCTACATTAAACCCTAATCATCCTACACCTATAAAAATCATCATGTATGGAGTTTAAGAGTTCTTGATTTTTGGAAGATTTTGAGTTTTAGGGTCTTGGTTTGATTTAAAGCAAGAAGATTATCAAGGGTAAATTATTTGGGTGTTTTTTTCAAGATTTATTGAAGTAAATGTTTATTTTGGATTTGGGCTTGGACCTTGTGTATTCGGCAGCCACACACACCCATCTAAGGGTTGTGTTTGATCATTTTCCTTCTTCCATTTTGTGTTGTAAGTCATCCTTAAAAACCCTAAATTGTTAATCCTAATATTTTTGTTTTTTTTTTAAAACGGGGGGCAAAGGGGGTGATTTTGGTAATGGGTTTTTTTCCCTTGTATTTTCTTTTGATATTTGGTTTGATCTAAAATTTTATGTTTGAAGTATGAGATATGTTTTAGGAGATGTGTAATAAGTTTTTCATGGGCAAACTTTTTTGTCCTTACTTACGTCATCGACCTTATGTCTAATTATCTATCCTTTTTCTCTCATCCTTTACCATTATCAGGTCAACTCCATCTTTTATGAGGGGTTGATTGTGTTTTGAATGAGTTTAGAATAGGTTTGGATGGATTTCATAGAAACTGTTTTAGATCAGTAGCAAAAACGTATGTTTTCTCAAATATTTTTGGCCTAGAGCCTGAGATTAAATTATATGGTTGAATATATATAGGCATTAGCATCATGTGATTGTTAGATGTTAAACCAATTCTTCCGGATGAGGAAGTTATGGTCAAAATACGAAAATAGGTCAAGTCTAGACCTTTGATTAGAAAACATGTTAATCTCCAGGTTTTTGAACTATTTGGGTTTTAAAGCATGGCTCAGTACTAGACATATTAGGGAAGCTCCAGCAATTGGCCTCACATCTATTTCTATTATAGATTAGGATTTATGGTCTTTTCCGTAACGAGTAAAAATTCAGTCAACTTTCTGTTTTGACTTACGGTTAGTAAAAATCCATTTCCCGTGGATTGGTAAATGGTTTGATTGATTGGCTTAAAGTTTTGAAAACTATACTTCAAGTGTTTTCCAAGAGTGAAAGCCATATGTTTATACCATTTAAAGATTAGGAGATACAAGTCCATGAACATGAGTCAATTCTAGAATTTCAAATTGTAAATGCATAGTTAACCATATCTAAAATTTGAATTAGATGGCGAAACTTGGTAGATGTTTAAATACATATAAGATCAGGTCACACACCAATTTGAGAGTAAAAATACCTTGGTTAAGTCTAGGTGTAATGTTGTGCATATCTTAGGAACATATCATATACTCGTCAA
>BQNB010111996.1:0-18344 GCA_026074375.1 Tanacetum coccineum
TATGTACTTGAGCAACCAACCTTGCCTTATTTCTAATCATAACATCTCTTTCATCCTTCTTATTTCTGTAAACCCATTTTGGATAGTGATAGAATTATCTAATAGTTAGCAACGACTCAGTGACAGTTAAAAGTGTTGCTAACAGTGTTGGGAGGAAAGAGACTTGGTATTTGTGACTGTTTTGCAACAGTTTAGTGACAGTACAGTGATAGCAATAGTGACTTTTGGTGACAGATTTGGGACAATAAAAAGTGTCACTAAATGGCAGTTTTGATTTGGTTTGGTTGTTAATTATGCTAGGCTTATGGTTAAGTCTGCTAGTTGTGTCCGATATAGCTAGTTTGTACTGTTAGCGTTGGCCGATATCGGATGACACATACTTTTTGATTTATTAGATAGATTTAGATCTTGAGTGATGATGGCTTGTTGTGGAAAGTATTATGAAAGACATTTGATGCGATGACCTTTTAATCAATTATGTGACAAGGGTACCCTTTTTGTTCGTAGATCGCCGGATGAGGCAACGGTACAAATAAGGAATACAAGCAGATCGCCGGATGAGGCAGCAGTCACATGAGAGAAGATGATGTTGTTGCACTTAAATGTTTCTCATTAATTATAACTATTTGAAGCCAACACGGACGCATTTGGGTCTTGAACAGTGATTATTTTTGAAGAAGATTGGTTATTACTTATATGATGTTGTGGTTGATTTTCACAGGTGCGTGTCTTATTATATCTCAAATGGCTTACAACATTTTAAGATAACTTGTTCGTGCTTATAATGTGGTGACAAAGACTTGACGAATCTAGCAAACGTGTACGATCTATCTTATGGTGCTTACTACGTACATTTGCTATCACTTAGTATGTGTCTCATAGAAGATGAGGATTTTTGTCAAGAGGTTGCGGTCTACTTATAATTATCAAATGATTACCAGCATTTGTATAAGTTCGACGTCACGTGGATAGTGCAAGACATAAGACACAAGCTTGGGAGATTCTACTTCTTCAACATATGGGTAATACTCATTTTTCTTCATTGATAATTTGCTGCTTGGAGCCTACTAAGTTCGTGATTCAAGAGATGGTAAACATGTTAAGGGGAAGCTTATTGTTTATTTACCATCTACATGCACTCCTATTTGATTATGACAAAAAGGGGAAGAGTGCATGGATTCAGGGGAAGTTCTTCATCTATATTAGCTTCAGGGGAAGCTTGTGCTTATTGGTTTTGTCATTAATCAACTAGGGGAAGATTGTTGGGAATTATAACTTGAGTTGATTATGACAAAACATGTTAAAGATGGAGGACCTACAAGACAAAGTATCAAAAGATCAAAACTGAAAAATAGAAGATACAGGAAATATTATTTGATCTTATCTTTATTTGTTCTTATCTTGTCTTGTAAACCCTAACCCCTCTAGTATATAAAGAGGGGTAGGCGTCTAGTATTTAGCATCCAGAAATCATAGAGCTCTCTAATGAGAGTCGTCTAAAAGGTGTGTATTCTTTGTAATAGTTGTTAGATAGTCATAGATGAGTCATGAATCATCTATGTACTAGTTAGTCTATTAGTGTTTTATGAATAAAGTAAACCTTGTTCATAACATTGATTGTGATCTTTATTATTCCGCTGCATGTTTCAATCAGTGTTATTATATCCTAGATGGGTTAGATCGTGGTTTAACACTTTCTATTAATAATTAATTAGGAATATTATTATTATTTATGTGCTATGCATTATTTATATTTGTAACAGGAAAAAGAAAAAAAAGAAGGACGCAAGACGAAATGACATGAAGCAAAGATTCAGAATATCAATCACAATTGAGAAGTATTATTTCACTTTCCCATTTTATCTTTCCCTATAATATTTTCATATTGAGGATAATGCTCATATTAAGTATGGGGGAGGGGGGAGATAAACTGGAAAAGTTAAAAAAAACAAGTTAAAAGAAAATCTTTTGAAATAAACATTTTATGATCACATATAAGCAATCTGACTCTGGATTGATAACATTACTAGCATATTTATACCATCCAAAAAAATTGTGAGGATTAGCATTTTAAGAATTGGTGGGTATCCATCTTTGATAATCAAGGATGATTTTTATAGTTAGGCTTTCTCGAGTAAAGATGTGAGCAATTGCAAATATTCATTCCGTCGTTACGGGCTGTGTACGTGTAGTTTTTGTCGCCCTTTTCTAGAGGCATCAATATTGATTTAAAATTATATGAGTGCTGTCGGTGTTTGTTAGTCTATTGAACTTGTGCTTGAAGTACTTTATGAGACCGCAGAAGTTATGGGTTACAGCGCTCCACAATCGCCTCACCCCGCCCCCCCCATTCCCCCCAAGTATAGTACGGCGCCCACAAGGTGTCGCGTGTTATTTACCCAAGATCTATATACCATGATCTAGTAGTACCGGCTAGATACAATATATACCTGCCGACCATCTCTCCAAATTCATAGCCTCCGTGCCTATCTATGATATGTGTAACCACAGTATATAATTTTGTTCAAAAAGATTTTTAATAAAATTATTTGAAATTTTATTCGTTCGAATTGAAGAATGTAAATGTTGGTGTTGCTGTTAAAATGAAGTGCGAATGTTGCAAACTTCTAAGTTCGTTGAAGTAGCTATGCTATATCGAAAGCTCTATGGGGTGAAGTCAAGGTTCCTAGAGCTAGACCACCAAGTGAGTAGCCGCCGCCTCAGTGAGAAATCTCTCTATCTTCCCCTATAATAAAAAAGGAAAGATAAATGACGATGTGATAGGAATAATTTTGGTGGGTAACATTCCGGATAAGGTGAATTCTGATTTTATTACAAACCTTTTTGGATTAAATAAAATAAATAAATTCATCACTAAATAACTTTACCTCTTTGATAAGTTTATTGTTAATTAGGTCGTGCTTACGCCCATAAGGTCGCGAGTTGATGAAGTGTTGAAGTAATGTGGTCTATGTACCAAACCTATGGTAATTTAACATTTCATAGTACTGCGCTATATGAGTGACTTTCGTTTACTATCCATTTTCCTAAATTGACGCTGAGTATGGGTGTGAAAGTATATTAACACTAGTATAAAAAATTCATGAGTTCGCTTTGTGGATAGTTTATCTTGCTTGTGATCATTGATTTGTTTTATTAAAACGAAATACTTTCGCTTTGATTGCTTGTGGAGCAAGCAATAAGCTACCGTATGAAGGGATTTGATTAAGCTCCATAATATACATAAAATATCCCTCTCGCAAACTATACGTGAAAATATAGTAAAATATGTATGTTACCACATGAAATATTGCAAAGTTTGGTTGTTTGTTGTGCAATATTCATTTCAGGACCAAGAATGAAGAAAAAGACTAATCGTGTAAAGAAATTATGTTAAATGCACTAATGATCGTTATGAGAAGAATCTAGAAGAGAATCTTATGAAGAATTAATGAACGAGGCTAAAGTGCGACGCACAATTATTATTGTGCGGCGTACTTCGAAGCGTAGTAAATGCAATTTAATTATACACCAAGTGCGGCGCACAATTTTCTTTGTGCGGCGCACTTCACCTGTAGTTACTCAAAAATCATTATGATTGTCATTATTAGGCAACCTTTGGCTTGCCACCTTTTCCCAACTGAAGCCTCAAGTTTGTGTATAAATAGAGCTTGAAATTCAGGGCTCAAATCATCCATTTCAATACTTCTCAATCTCAATTCACTTTATCTTAGATCTAGAATAGTTAGGAAGAAGTTCTAGTGGAATTGTTGAAGAATCACCTTGTTCTTCATCACATTTCGGGTTATAATCGAAGGAAGATACTATTTGATCTCAGAATTTATGTTAAGGAGTTGTTATAGTCGTTATAGTTGAATACTACAAGTTGTTATAATATCCGTTCGAAGGAGGATTCTTGTAAGTAGTGCACTATTTGCTATTGAATTTGGTATAAACTTGTTTCCCTACTTTTATATTATGAATTTTGAATTGATCATGCTTGTTATATGTTTTGAATTGATGAATAAGGAGTAGTTTAACATGTTTGCTTGGGGATTATGAGGAAACTATAGATTTAACTTGGATAAACTAATGAATTTGGAAAATTATTAATATGAACTTGATGATTTTACACTCGGATCTCTTAATCATCATTTGATCATCATACTAGTCCGGATATAGGCTGAAAGACTCCGGCTATATGTTTGATTTCCAAGTTGTTTGTCTTTGACAACTAGATTTTAGCCTTGTGAGGATTGGCTAATAAAATGATTATTAACCGAGGATAAAAAGGTTTAACGCTTAACCTCATGTCTAACGAACTTGGTTAAGAAAGTCCATATTCCTATTTTCCAAACATGAATTAAACTTAAAGCATTTTTGTAATCAAAAGTAAAGGCCGAAAGGATTTTTGATTATAATAATTAGACAATCATTTTAGTAAACTAAGCATTTCTTTAATGGATTATACTTTAATTCTTGAACACATTATCCATCTAAGTTTATCTATATTTGTTCTAATCCCCTAAGTAAACATCATTTTATATCTTGAATTTGAATCATTATCTTTAGATCGTGACAGTCTATTAGATAACCCTTTCTTAATATAATCGACCCTTTCTAAGAATAACCAATACCGTGGAACGACCTGGTCTTACCCTAAACCTATACTATAAACAGGGGTTTATACTTTACCCGTGTGTTAGTTGGAAATTGGATAAAACTAGAATTATAAATTTAAATCTTTTATAACACATCAAAGTGCTTCCTTGATGATCAAAATTCTCGTTCAGGTTCTTCGTAAGGTGTGAATAGTTCGCTCATAGAACTCCTTGTCATGCACTACCTGAAACGAGGGATAAACAATTAGTAGGATAGGCTCTTAAGAAAGATAGAAAAAAATTTAGCACGGAAATCAAATATGAAAACTAAGATTCTGATTATGTTTCAGATGATCGATACGCCGTATTCAATTGAAGTGAATACGTCGTATTAATCTTTTGAGAGAATACGCTGTATTGGACAGAAAGTTGGATACGCCGTATCCAATGGAAGTGGAAACGCCGTATCGAGTTATCGACAAGAACACTGTATTAGGAAAACAATTAAATTAAACACACAAATATACAAGCAAACAATTAAACTAACAAATATAAAAAAATATACAGAATATACAAGAATATATACTAATCTAATTTACACTAATCCTAAGGGTTAGATTTAATGCTAAAAACCAAAATATAAAATAAAAATCAAGATTAATTTTCACTTCCCGACAGCGGCGCCAAAAACTTGATGTGTCGTTGTGTGGTGTATATTTTTATGATTCAAGTTTTAAATTTATATTTTGCCGACTTAACCAAACACAACACTTTAACGGGCAGTGTACCCGGTCGATGAGAGTTTTGTGGTAAGTAGGGTGTCGAACACTAAGAGCGAAGTTAAATCTTTCAATTTATTAATACTTTTGTTTTTCTAATCTAAGTTAGTCTAATCTATGATAAACCTATGCTAAACCTAAATATAATGGAAAAGGGGGGGTTTTCAGCCTGAGAGACTGGCACAAGTTTGGTGGTGACTAAAACCAATTCAAGACACTTTAACCCATGCAAGCAAATTAACAGAGAATAAAAGAGCGGTCTAGCCAAATATAAGAAAACTGCATTAACCATTATTAATCCAATCAGAACGCTGGTTTGTTTATTAGTGCAATGATTACTTATCTCGAAGCGGCAAATCATTCTTAAGACTTAGGCGGGACTTCTTCCTAAGACCTAGACACGTAGAATTCTGTCACAATTAAACGCATCCGCATAAAGCATCCTTATTTATTGATTATAATTCATCTAGAGGACGACACTGTGTATGTGTGGAGTTTGATCTAGGCTGATCTAGGATTATAAATAACAATGAACATAAATACGAATTTGCACAATGGAATATAATCAGGACAATGGTATTTTAACAAGGTTTTACATTCACATACAAGCCCCAATTCTATGTGATCAATATAGAATGATTACCTAACTGTAGCAGGATCAAAGACACTTTGATCTTGAGGCTAAACCACTCTAGACGTCTACATCATTACTTGTGCACACATAAACTATGTCTAGGGATCTCTTTATATAGAGAGTCCATAAGACTTACAAAGGAATCTTAATTGTATTAGGAAACTAAATCTTTTCCTAATCTTTGATCTTTATCTTGTAAGGAGATCTTTTAGAATCCTCCATCTTTTGTAGAATTCCATATTGTCAACTTTGATCCTTTTGTTTCATTCTTTTGTTCTTTTGTATCATTGTTTTTGTATCATCAAATCAATAATTCTGAACAATCTTCCCCTATTTGATGATGACAAAACAAACTATAAACTGATTCTAAGATGATCCATTGTAGCTTAATCTTCAGCAATCTTCATCTTCAAATCTGATCTTCCATGAATGAAACAAACTTACCCTTAACTTAAGATTTCCTTTGAACTTCCATGCCATGCCACCACATTAAATAAGTTGCAAATCATATATCTCTGTACCATCTTCCCTTTTTTTGTCATTATCCAATAGGGGACTTGTAAACATATGCAACTTTGATCTTTACAACTACAAACCATATATTTCACTTCTAATCCAAGCTTTCTAATGTCTCAAATTACCCTCCATGACGCATAATAAGATAAATGAATTCAAGCAGTTGAAACTTAAACTAGCAGTAATAATAATGACTTAGCAATAGTAATAATCATAACCTTCCCCTCAAGTGGTGCATGTAACATATCCAAATGGTTAAACACTTTATCATATGCTTCCCCTAAAACCAATATGTTAACCATCTCTTGAATCTCTTATTCTGTTGGCTCTTTGTAATGACTACTGATGGAGAAAACTCAGTATTACAAACTTGATGCTGAAGTAAAATAACCCAAACTTGTGTCTTATGTCTTGTACTATCCACGTGACTCCAAACTCATACGTAATTCCTTGAAGTATAAGGAGACCTCAATCTCTTGACAAAATCCTCATCTAAATAAGAAACTAAAAACTACAACGTAACTCCTTTAAGTGATAGAAAATGTGCGCATTGAGCATCATAAGTTTGTAGATCACACATTGCTAGATTTGACAAGTCTTCGTCAACATCGATTTTAAGCTCGAACAAGTTATCTTCAAAGTCATAATCCAACCAAACTCGACTTTAAGATATGATAAGAACACTCACTCGTAAAAATTCCACTTTAACTTCAAATAAGTGATAAACAATTGTCTACGTAATCAATTCAAGCAATTAATCCCAAAAACAATAGCCAATGATTGAAACAACATTAACATCAATCAGTAGTAGTAAATAACTGTTTCAACTCTAACAGTAGTAACAATGCTAATAATAGTAACTTATTGTTTTACCTTAGCAGCATTAATACGAACCAACAACACTAATATATAAGCAGCATTAATCTTGTACTGTTCGAAACCCTAGCAGCATAAACTTAATACTGGCAGCATTAATCTTGTACTGTTCCAACCGAGATCCAAACCATGTGTTTTATCCGATATCTAATAAAGCTAGCAGTAGTAACATGAGACGAAACAGTAGTAACTGCTTTAACACCATAGCAGTAGTAACAATGTCAATCTTTAACAAGCAGTACTAATCCTAAAATTGGCAGTATTAATCAAATAAGCAGCACCAATCTTGCATACCAATAGCAATAGTAACTGCTTTAATCCATGAAGCAGCATTAACATCTTTACTAATACCAGTATTAAGAAGTTATAAATGGGAACAAATATAAACACATCATAGCAGATCCCAATTAAAAACCAATCAGCAAGAAACCTTCTTCCATCGTCATACCATGCTCCAAATTAGAATCATATCAAAGCAAACAGAAGCTTTGTTGTTTTTAGTTCCTTTTCTTCTTCTTTGTTAACACCTGTTGAATCATTGTTACTGCTTTAAGTGATTCCAAAAAATCATCAATTAAAACCAAGTCGCCATCATTTGACCTTCTAGAACAGATCATAGGCAGATCTAAACATAAACTGTGGTTGCGACTATAGTAGTTTAAACCAAAAACCCTTAAAGTTAAGGTTTTATTTGACGTTTAAGAACAACAACGATCCATGAATCAACAAACCTATATAATCATTAATGAACAGCAGTAAACAAGAAAACCTTACTGTTTGAAACCACCTGCTGCTCCTTCTTGATGTCTTGTGTTAATGTGAAGGGTTATTATATTCTTGATTTGAAAAATTGAATTAGGAACAAAGAATATCATTATATGCAAAATCAAAATCTTGAATCTTTTAACCACAGTTCCTGCTTTTATCGAATTAGGGTTTGTTCAAAACCTTAGTTTTACCAAATTTGATCACCAAGAAAGAAACAAAAACTCGATACTTATTTTCTTTCTCTTCTTCGATTTATAAAACCTTGTAGATCCTAGATATCATGAGCTACCAGGCTCTGATACCAATTGTGGAGTTTGATCTAGGCTGATCTAGGATTATAAATAACAATGAACATAAATATGAATTTGCACAACGGAATATAATCAAGACAATGTTATTTTAACAAGGTTTTACATTCACATACAAGCCTCAATTCTATGCGATCAATATAGAATGATACCTAACTGTAACAGGATCAAAGACACTTTGATCTTGAGGTTAAACCACTCTAAACGTCTACATCATTACTTGTGCACACATAAACTATGTATAGGGATCTCTTTATATAGAGAGTCCATAAGACTTATAAAGGAATATTAATTATATTAGGAAACTAAATATTTTCCTAATCTTTGATCTTTATCTTGTAAGGAGATCTTTTAGAATCCTCCATCTTTTGTAGAATTCCATATTGTCAACTTTGATTATTTTGTTTCATTCTTTATCCTTTTGAGCAAGTTCTTTTGTATCATCAAATCAATAATTCCCAACAGTATGTCGTACGAACCCTAACTCATCGAGACTTTACCCACTTACTGCTTAACGGTAATTTGTATTAGGTGGTAGTCCACAATCTACACTATACCAATGATCAGAACGTTATTAGTTAGTACTAAGCCACCACCTACAACGGTACAACCAGTTTAATCCAGGCAAGCAAGACGTTATTAGTGATCCTATTTGTTCCACCTATACACATTACTATATGGAGAGCTATCCCGGACTCTTAGCCTACGCCCAAACAACACCGAAGTTGCAGCGCATTAAATATGTATGACTAGACCCAGTTGAATGATAGGTCGCATACTTAAGCACGTAAACAAGTATCATGTGATAAACATAAACAATAATTCAATGATAAATTAAAAAATCAAGATAAACAAACTATACATTAAGATCTTCATAACAATGGCTAATACCTGAAGGTATTTGCCTTCAAACGTCATAATTAATACAAAAGTAATGATTTAGCCAAGGTAAACTAACCAAGTTAACGAACGATACCAAAAACTGAACGCTTACAAAAGTATAAGAAATTACACGTTGTCTCTCATGGAATGAATCGCGTTGCTTGACCTCTTCTGCTCTTTTTCTCCTCTAAAAATCAACTTTCATGGTTTAGGTATTGATAATACGATTTAGCACACTTAAAACTCATTTTTGAGTTTTCTATTTATAGGGCCTGGAGTCGGTTCGATATGGCGTATCCAATATCTTGGATACGGTATATTAGGGGTTTCTTAGAGTAGGGACCATGTTTGATATCTTCCAGAATATTCATATACTATATCTCCAATCTGGCGTATTGGTCTTCTCTGGATACAGCGTATTGATCATGTTTCCTTCGTGGTCTTTGGTGAGTGCAGGCACAGATATGCCGTATCTTCCTTGATGGATACGACGTATTGGTTGTCAGAACAGTAATCTTCAAAATATCTTCGTTTAAGCTCCAAAATGCGTGCCTTTTAGTCAAGTTTCACCAAGTACTCCATAATTACTGCAATTCTCAAATACAAATGATTAAGTAACAATTCTTTGCAATAATCATACAAAATGGGTCAGTTACTTGGGATAAATGATGCTATAAAATAGACGTTATTTGATGTCATCACTAACCTAGGGTTTTGATGACAAGTAAAGCAATAAACACACATAAGAAGATGAACAAACGATAGAGGAGCGGTCAAACACTAATGTAAGGAAAACATATCAACCATGAATAATCTGATAAAACGCAAGTTTGTTTATTTAGTGCAATGAGTGCTTATCTCGAGGCGGCATATCATTCCTAGATTCAGGCAATACTTCTTCCTAAAACCTAGACACGCTAATTCTGTCACAATTAAATGCATCCGCATAAAGCATCCTTTTTGCTGATTATAATCTATCTTAGGAGATTAATAATGGTGTTCTTATTAAACCCTAGCTCATGGAGACTTTACCTACTTACTACTTAATGACTCTTTATATACTAGTAGTCCACTATCCGAGTCCTTACCAATGGAATAAGAACATACTCGTTAATCCCAGGGTCACCTAATAGTCTAACTAAGCTCACTAAACCATTAGTAAAGATATATCAATATTTGTGATCTTATGATTCTAGATATATAAGTTTTAATATGGGAAGCTATCTCAGACTCTTAGCCTACGCCTACACAACAACAAAGTTGCAGCGCATTAAATATGTAGGGCTAGACCCACTTAAATGATAGGTCGCATACTTAAGCACGTAAACAAGTATAAATTGATAAACATAATCAACAACCAACGATAAATTAAGTAATCAATATAAACAAACCAAACATTAAACCTTCATAAACATGGCTGATACCTAAAGGTATCAGCCGATAGTCATTGTAAAAATACACACGGTTTTATATATGAACGAATAAAGAAAATAAACCTATAACCGAACGCGTATTTGGTTGCACGAAGATTACAAGAGTTTTCTTATGATCTTGAGGCTCTTTTCTGACCTTCTATGCTCTTCTAGACGTCTGATAGTCAACTTGGTGGTTTAGGGATTCACTTGCATACCTAAAACTGAGTTTACGGTCTTCTATTTATAGAGTCTGGAAACAGGTCAATACGCCGTATCAGGCGATTTAGGGTATGGCATATTGGGGATTTCTTAGAGTAAGGACCACGTTTGATATCTTTTAGAATGTTCGTGTATAATAAACCTTAGATACGACGTATAGAGGCACCTGGATACGGCATACAGGTCTTTCATCCTCGTGGTTTCTTGTGAAGTGAAGACACATATGCGATGTATCTTCCTTGATGGATACGGCGTATAGGATGTCAGAATTAGTTTCTTCATATTTCTTTGTTTAAGCTCCAGAATGCGTGCCTTTTAGCTAATCTTCACCAAGTACTCCATAATTACTGCAATTCTCAGATACAAATGATTAAGTAACAATTCTTGCAATAATTACACAAAATGGGTTATTTTTATGAGATAAATGATGCTATAGAAGTGACGTTATTTGATGTCATCAGTCTGTGTCAAAGAAGAAGGCACCCGCAAAGACTAAGAGAAGCAAATGGATTGAATTTCTATCTGCAGCCATGATACTTGAGGAAGCTTAGATGAAAAAGGCTATCAAAAGAAGCAAATGAGAAACAGACATTCATGAAGCAGGTGGCTCAAGTGAGGGAGCTGGTTTAGAACCAGACGTTCCTGATGAGCAAAAAGGCAAGTCAACTGACACAAGTGAAGGAACTGGTTTAATACTAGGGGTTCTCGATGTGTCTAAAGCAGATTCTTCTGAGAGTGAGTATGAATCTTAGGGAGATAGTAATGATGATAATGATGGTGATGATCAGCACGGTAATGATGAACAAAATGTGTATGATAATCCAAGGACAAGTGATGACGAAGAAGAAACACAAGAAGATGAGTTTGTGTATACACCTGAAAACTATGTACGTACTGATGATGAAGAATATGAATGTATCAATAAATAAATGTATGATGATGAGAAAGTGAAGTTAAAAGATATAGAGACTGCTGATAAAGGAAAATATGATGAGGAGATGACTGATGCTGAAAAGGTAGATGCTAAGAACGAGAACATTAATCAAGAGGTTGTAGGTGATCAAGTCAATGGTGATGCTCAGGCAATAGTTACAGCTGCCTTTGCTACACAGAAGACCAAAGTTCCACTTAAAAGTTCTTCTATCTCATCCGACTATGCCACTAAATTTCTCAACTTTGATAACATTCCCTCAGCCGACACTAATTATCTCAATGATGGACATCTAAGTCTAACATGAAGATCCAAGTAGTCAGATCTCACCACTTCTCACCATACCTATTTTGATAATTCTTGAATCTTTGACAACTCTAGCAACAACCATTCCTCCACCTATTCCACCATTCATCCCTCTTCCATAACAATCAACACCAATACCAACACCAAAAACTACAGAAGCAGCAATATCAACCACCTATGCTCCTGATTCTTCAACCCTTACTGCTATCCATCAAAGACTTTTTGACTTGGAAAATGAAGTTAAGTCACTCAGAAATGTTGATCACGGTTTAGCTATTCATGCAGAAATCAAGTCTAAAGTTCCAACCATTGTTAAAGAGTACCTTGGAACTAGTCTGGATGATACTCTTCATAAGGTGATTCAGAGACATACTGCAGAACTTATTAAGGAACACTCTGTTCCAGCAGATGTTGTAGAAGTGCCCCCAACAACAACATAAACCTTAAAAGTGCTGCAGATATTCGCAAGATCAAGATGGAACAAGCAGGAAATAGCAAGAACCTAAATACACCATCACTTCATTTAATAAGGATAAATTACAAGAATTTGATCATAAAAGAACCTTGTTTGAGACAATGACTAAAACTAAGTCATTTAATAAAAACACCAAGCATAAGGCTCTATATCATGCTCTCATGGAATCTATTATTAAGGATGAAGATGCCATGGACAAAGGTGTTGCAGACAGGTTAAAGAAGAGAAAACCAGATGATGCTGACAGAGATGAAGGCCATCCTGCTAGACCAGACCAAGGGTTGAAAAGGAAGAAGACGGGAAAAGATATTGAACCATCAAAGAAGGACAAGTCAACTAGAACCTCCAAAGGCACCACCAAATCACAGCCAAAATCTACTAGCAGGTATGCATAAGCAGAGGAGACATTTCTTAGTGTGTAAGGCTGAGAGTGTGTACTGTCAAGTGCCACAAGATCTGAGAAGACATAGGTAACACTGTATGAACGCGGAGATAGTTTAGGTTGTAGCCAAGATGATTGGTTTAAGAAACCGAAAAGGCCTCCTACTCCAGATCTTGAGTAGAATAAATGTAAAACAGTTGATAGTAAGCCTACTCAGAAATGGCTTAGTGACCTTGCCAAAGCAGAAAAATCTTCCAAAACATTTGATGATTTAATGAGCACTCCGATTGACTTCAGCGCATTTGCCATGAATCGCCTGCAGATTAGTGATCTCACACAAGATATTCTAGTAGGACCAGCTTACAAGCTTCTCAAAGGCACTTACAGGAATTATGTCGAGCTTGAATATAATATGAAAGAATGTTACAAAGCTCTGAATGATCAACTATATTGGAATAACCCTAAAGGTGATAGATATCCATTCGACTTAATCAAACCACTACCTCTGGTTCAATCAAGAAACTGTCAGATTGTCCTGGTTGATTACTTCTTCAACAATGACGTGGCATACTTGCAAGAAGGAAGCACCGACAGAACATACATGACTTCTTTGACAAAGACGAAGGCTGGTAAGTATGATCTGCAAGCAATTGAAGACATGGTACCCAACTTGTGGAGTCTCATAATAGTAGCTTATAATAGACATGCTCTTTTAGGCACTTCACATTGGAGATCTAAAAGACAAACCTTCTATGGATATGCTAGTAACAGGGTGTCCAAACATGATGTGTACTCCACCAAAAGAATTCTAGCAGTGATAAATGTCAAAGTCAACATATGGTATGGTTATGGTCATCTTGAGGAGATTGAAGTTTGAAGATCTAATCAACAATTGTACAAGTTCATGAAAGGCGACTTTCCACGACTTCATCTAAATGACATCCAGGACATGCTGATTCTTGCTGTTAAGAATAGACTCTTCAACCTAAAAGGTGAGGACATTGTGCACCTAGCCACAACCTTACGTATGTTCACAAGACTTATTGTAATCCAAAAGCGAGTAGAAGATCTTCAACTTGTGTCGAAAGCTACCAAAAAAGCTCAACATCTCAAGACCATTGACGCACAAAGCTCACATCACTGACCTAGAACCATATACCACATACTCTAACCCTCAAGGTGTCATATATTTGGACAAGTTAGAGAGAAACATACTGATGTGCTCTCATGAGCTCTACAAGTTCAGTGATGGTACACTTATATCAATTCGGGATAAACTTAAAGACATGCTTAACAACTTGGAGATGAGGTATACAAGTGTCATTCCAAGAAGAAGATGGAGTAATTTAGACAAGAAACGGTCTCGCATCATGGTGAAAGACATTGATCCTTAGTTGCTGGATAGAAGGTTGATGAAAAGCTTGGAAAAGTTTTTTGGTGGAAGGGAATACGGGGAAGACCTTAGATTGCTTTAGCGGACAATATGACTTTTTCATATATTATTCTAGTATTTAAGGTCAAACCTCGTAATTATAATACTTGTGAATATGTAAATAAGTAGTGTAGGACTAATAATAGGCATATATAGTGTTTGAGTATGAATTTTCAAGAATTTCTTAGTAAAATAATTTTTTTTCAAATTAACGTATTCAAACACCATATAATATCCTCATAAATTGAGGGGGAGCATCAAAATGTTCCCTACAAAA
This sequence comes from Tanacetum coccineum, assembly GCA_026074375.1. Taxonomy (NCBI): domain Eukaryota; kingdom Viridiplantae; phylum Streptophyta; class Magnoliopsida; order Asterales; family Asteraceae; genus Tanacetum; species Tanacetum coccineum. The sequence goes on from BQNB010111996.1 coordinate 14,802, forward strand.
AGGCTTGATATATAATTAGAACATATTTCTTTCTAAATAATTTTTATACATATTTGAATCAATTGATATCCAAAATATCAAGAGATTTGACATTTTTGATAAGGGGAGAAAATGATGAAAATATATATAACTTGTAAAATGTGATCTGAATGACTCTAGTGCAGCTTCTTTCTCGTATGTGAAAAACATTTTCGGTTATCAATGCATATATGCAAGGGGAGCAATTTTTAAAGTTAAAAACCATGGAGGTACTAAATGTTTTGATTTATATCACAAAGTACCTTGATTGATGTTTTTCAAATAGTTTTAAGGCTGTGAACAATACCAAAAGACCAACCATGTATTTAATTTATTGGAGTTATAAGGTAGTTAGGTATAGGTGTTTGTTCCCATGATCTAGCCAGAACCGGAGGGATCTACTCAACGACATTCCATTAGATAGAATAGAATTCCTTAGGTATGATTAAAAGGAGACAAAGTGAGAAAAAGGGAAAAATGCAGACTAAGACAGAGCTAACACTGGAATAAACCCAACAAGGTGTTAGTGATGAAGTCTTGGTAAGCATTGTCTGGTATTGAAGATAGTCATCATGGACCCAGTGATGCGATGCACAACTTTCCCTAGCCACTCAAGGTCTCTCAAAATACTCATGTTTCATTTCTCATAGAGATTACACACATTTCTATCAACTTTCTCACTCCAAGTTTGTTGGTATTGAAAAGGTGGCAGTCTGATCCTGCCTTCAATTGCTAAAACTAAAATGCACTATCGAGTCTAGAGCCATAAAGAGATCATCCATAAATCTTACAAGGATACTATTCTAATATATTTGTTTTTCATACACTGTGAAAACAAGTAATATCTTAAGAGTTCCATGAATTATCCTTGTGATATTGCAAGAATATCATAGTGATACTTACGTATTCACAATGACGATGGAAATCCTTTCAGAGCCAACATCAAACAAGCTCTGCGGTAGGTGACTTGTGAGATCCTATATGGATCAAACTTGTGACACTGGATATCGATTCAGTCCAGACTATGAATTGACGATTGATGAATTTTGAAATGCATAAAACTCTCGATGTGTCGCAAAATCACTTTAGCAAGTGACACGTCGATTGATTTTCAAATTAATTTTTGATTCAATCTGTGAGACTTTATCTTACTGGTTTACTCATACCATGTTTTCTGCTTTGAGATGCTCTGGTAATGAGAACGGCCAGTGCAGCTGTGGAACCCTGTCAAGGAGATTCTTCGGAATTCTACCTGATCACATGCAGTATTTATACTGATTAATGGAGAACCATGGTTATTGCAACCATATTCGACGAAATGACAAAGACACGTTCGTCCATATATTTTGTTTATCACTAACCCATTCATGAAGGTAATCCCGATGGTGGCCGCAACTGGTTCAAGACAAGTCAAGATTCATAGCCACATGCTCATACTCGACCGACATATGTAAAGACATTATGAAAGCTCAAGTACACATTTCAAGACTTCCACTACTCTGATATCGCATGTCCTTCTTGAAGTGATGAGGTTTTAAAGTTAAAGAACTTCAAGAAAGATGAAAATACAAGCTTTCAAGAATAAGAAAAGTATGAGCATGTCGGTTCGAAGGTCACAAGTACACAAGATGGCAAAAGATCACAAGATGATGATTCAAGATTATGTTTGGCTGATGATCTCCAAGAAGCTCAAAATCACATGCAAGTCAAGCTTAAAGGAACAAGCTCAAGCCTAAAGTCTAAAGATCACTACGCATATCACAAGTTAAAAGACAAAATTCAAGACCACGAGCAAAGACCGAAGACATTCGTAGAATGCTAAGTTTAAGATTTTTATAAAAGGATGTGACATCTATTAGGGGGAGATTGTTAGGAATCGGGAAAAGACTCAGTCACTCCTAAAATACGTAGCTCATAGGTCTTAGATAGTTTTTGGAACATTATTAAGCTAGTTGGGCCAAAGCTCGTAGAAAGCCTATAAGGACCAAGTGAGCCGCGGCCTATATGATGTATAAATACCCTCTCCAAAGCTTTGAGAGGATGTTGGTTGGTTTCATTTCACACATTCATATTAATCTAATATTCTCTCTTTATTTCTTTCTCTAGAAACCTTCCTTCCATCCCTTTCTCTCTCTAGTTTCTTAATTGATTGGTTAAGTGTTTAGATAAAACATTTATTCTACATATACCAATGGTTCCATGTACCTCTTTCTCTAATTCTTCATATTTCCAATCATAATCAAGAGGATGTGCGTAGAGTAAATAATAAAATGAGTATATGTTATTATAATGTTATATTATATTCTCATTCAAATGTGAATTACCTTCTTACAATTGTGAGCCATAACTTGTTTAAGTTTTAAACCGTAATTCATCTTCTCCACAAAATCCCAAGTTGAGATTATTGTCTTAACATAAAAGATACACAAATAAATGTAAAGTTTGAGCGATCTTCTTAAAAGGTAACATATTTTTAGATAAGATAGTTTAGGTACTTACTAGTAAGTACAACGACACTAACGAAGCAAAGATCAAGAGATGTACCAAATTTACCTCAACACTTGAAGCAATATCGTACATGATGTCTTCATCTTGAAGTTGAACATCCTTTAGATCATTTTTGTCAACGCTATCCGGGTTCATGTAAATTACAAAGTGAAAAAGACATCTCGTTAACAATATAATAATCGAATAAAATAATCAAGAACCTAATTGTTTATAAAAAATATATTTTTACCTTAACGATTGATGAAGATTTGACTTGTTAAATGATGTAAGCCATAGTGTTAGAACCCATTGAAGTTATAATTTTTTAGATTAAAAAAATTAAAGATGGATTATCAATGTCAATCATGTATATACAGAATTTACAAATCAACTTTTTTATACAAAGCAGTAGAGATACATACTATTAAATGAGCGGTTTCAACATTAAATGTTTGTAACCATCTTGACCTATTAAATAGGTAGTTTCAACATTAACTTAATGACCATGATTATGGTCATGTAACCACTATGCATTCATTGAGGAGGTTATGAGATTAATTGTCCGATTAATGCTCATAACTCCTTTTGACCAGGAGTTACAAATTCTTTTAAATAGATATTATATTAACACATGCTAGTTAAAAAACGTATACATTAAATCTGGTGTAAATTAAAAAATGTGTATGGTGAACATTGACTAATGGCTTTATATCTTTCCCAAACAAGAAATGTTTTAGTCCCTTAAAAATTTGAAGACTTTTATAATATAATCACAAGGGTACTCGCCGTTGTAACGGCGGTGGGTACCCTATGGCTATATTTTGCGGCGAGCAAATGTTATTCGATTAAACGTTTTTCTAACAACAACTGTACAAATGAATGATAATTTAAATTCAAATAACTTTAAGCAATAACAATGCAAAGTATTTCATATTTAAATAAACATAAGATCAAAACGAAAGAAAGGAACACATAAGTAGCATCTTTGAAACATAAGTTAAAATAGACCAGTACTCGAGCGTTGCGGCGACGAGTTCA
>BQNB010111997.1:7361-22238 GCA_026074375.1 Tanacetum coccineum
TTTTCAATCATTTATCAAATCTCGGGGATGAGATCATGTTTGTTTTACAAACTGGATGCAAGTACATTTTAAATTCAAATATTATGAGTTTGCCTAAGTAGCTATAACCCATTATGCCCATCATCATGAACTGTTAATTGCATAGATGTAATTGTTAATTGCATTATACGAGCGCGAATGTTATGAATAGATCTATTTGGGATTAACATCCATGTTCGGGCAAATAGCACTTGCTAGTTTACCGGTTAGCCGAAAATGACAAATGTATACCATTTGGAATCATAGATGTTACAAGTTGAACATCTACATTGGGCAAAGTCATTTATATGTATTTAATATACATACATTGTTTAGCTTCGGTGTCATGAGCTTAGTTTATTTCGTAATACATTTTGTGATATTGTATTTGTTACTTTATTACAGGGAAATCTTGCTATCTGCTTCATTAAATTTATAAACCTATAAATTCACCAACATTATTGTTGACAGTTTAAACATGTTTTCTCAGGTCAATAAGGTGCAAGTCATGGATACATTAGATGGTCATCTTTTGAAGTCATATTATCATAAAGATTTGCATGCATTACATTTTAGGATGTTGTGATGTTGTGAAATCTTTACTTTTTCAAGTTAAACAAGTTAAGACCTTGAGGTTTTGTAACGAATCATTTATTAAATCCAATGTATCAGTTTTTAAACGACTCCTATAGAGGTCGTTCTCATATCTTGTGCTATTGATCTATGAAGTAATACCCCAGGAACATCATATTCCGCTGTGGCCCATTTTGGGGGTGGTACAGATTGGTATCAGAGCCAAGGTTATAGAGAACCAGGTCAAATATTTTTTGCTTGGTCTATAACCATTTTCAAACATTGTGTCATTCAAAAGTTTTCAAAGGAACATACATACAAACAAGTAGTGATGCATCTAGTTTGCATCTAGTATACATACTTACATGTCATGCATCATTTTAGGATTAGTTGAGTATACTAAGTGCTTACATATGTTATATATGTGTTTATATTACATTACATATATTACCAATGATCCTATATAATATACTTATACAAGTTTATATTATGGTTACAGATTTTCCATGTCTTCAGACAACGCATCGTCTGCTGTTACCTATACGTCCGTATCTTCCGATTCAAATGGACCACCATCATGGGGTATCCCACTCGAGAATGCCGATGAGATTCCAGAGATAGATCCGTACGAGGAGGTCGCCCAACAAAGGCAGGCACACCCACTGTCACCTGCCTATGTACATGATCTCATAGAGTTAGATGAGCATGTACCAATATATGTTCCGGAGCCAGAGCACCCGGAGTACCATGCACCATCAGATGATGACATTCAGGTCGAGGATTAGCCCTATGCTGATGATGCTTCACCGACTGCTGAGTCACCTGGATACATTGCTGACTCAGATTCGATGGAGGATAATACTGATACGGATTCTATTGATTATCCGGACGAGCCAGGGACTAATGATGAAGATCCCGAGGAGGATGACGATGAGGATCCTGAGGAGGATCCTAGCGAGGAGCATGATCCCGAGGATGAGGATGAGGATCCCGAGGAGGATCCCAGTGAGGAGAATGAGATTAAGGATGAGGATGCTAAGGAGGATGAGTCCTTTGAGGATTCTGCTACACCACCACCACCTAGACATCGCGGAGCGAGGATATCGGTTAGGCCTTAGACACCCATGACCGCTTCTACTCGGGCATTGATTAATGCATCTGCTGCTGGACCACTACTCTCACCACCATTACCCCTACCATCACAACCTCCCATCAACCCTACCTATGATCAGGCACCATTAGGTCATAGGGAAGCGATGATCCGTATGAGAGATGACATCCTCGAGGAGGACATGCCACCTCAAAGGAGATTTGTACTTACTGCTCCCCCACTTAGGTGTGATGTAGCAGAGAGTTCTGCTACTGCTGCTGCTAGAGCACCTAGAGGTCAGTATGATTTTGTTGATGATGTCGAGACAAGACAGGGTTTGATTCATAGTCCTGGTCATGATGCCCGAACTATAGCTAGAGTTGCTGACAGAGTGGAGGATGTTGGTTATGTTAGAGCTTTATAGGCTTCTAAGCATAGGATGATGACTTCCATTGAGGAAGTTAATTTGAGGGTCAGCTACTAGGTACAGGCTTGCAAGCGGGAGAGTAAAGACTTCTATACACAGCTTCTTGACGCTCGGACTGACCGCATAGACATTAGACTCGAGATTGATGTAGTGAGAGGTCAAAGGACTGCTTATGAGACAGAGTTGCATGAGGTACGCCAGGCTTACCTTAGTTCTGAGGCTCGAAATAAGGCATTATTGGCGCGACTTGAGACACTGAAGACTCACATGAGTCCTATGGAGTGGCAGCGCTAGAGAGCTGAGGATGATGTTGTCAGACAGATCATGCGTACCCAGGTGCTAGAGGCTAAAGCTCGGTTTGATACGGTGGAGGATGCTGGTAGTAGCTGTTAGTTGTACTTTTCATTTCTAGCTATCTTGTATAGTCTATTAAGCTTTATGGGTAATTCCCAGCTAATAGACTCTAGGACGTATTTTCATTTTCTGTACCAAGATCATTTGTGGTCATTTTGTATCCAAACAAATCATGTATGATTCGACATTATGTTATGAAATGTTGATGTATGATGTTATGGTTGAACTCATTTTATTCATTTTCCATTGTGTTGTGGTGTAGTTATTATTATCATATCCATTGTATCGACATTGTGAATTAATCTCAGCGTACATTGTATTCTTGGGGATTTTAGTATCATGCTGTAACCAAGACAAGAGCAAAAAACGCCATGATTAGAATTCATTCAAGCTATGATTGTTGGCAAATCCAAAGAAACTTCAATCTGGATGACGGAAGCCAAAGTTTAGGAGGAGGAATCAGAGGCATGTGAACCTGCACGTGTCTGTTCCTACCCCGACTTCATGAAATGCCAACCCTTGAACTTCAAGGGAACTGAAGGCATTGTTGGCTTGTCTCAATGGATCAAAAAGATGGGATCAGTATTCCACATTAGCAGTTGTGTTGTGGAAAATCAAGTGAAGTTTGCTGCATGTACCCTGCTAGGTGCTGCATTAACTTGGTGGAATGGACATGTAAGAACCTTAGGTCATGATGTTGTCTATGCTATGACTTGGGGGACTTTCAAGAAGAAATTAACGGACAAATATTGTCCAAATGGTGAGATTAAGAAACTTGAAATTGAACTGTAGAATCTTAAGGTCAAGGGAAACGATGTTGCAGCTTACACTCATCGTTTCCAAGAACTAGCCTTAATGTGCACCAAATTTCTTGCTGATGAAACCGCGAAGATTGAGAAGTATATTGGTGGACTTCTCGATAACATTCATGGAAATGTCATGTCTGCAAGACCCAAGACTCTTGACTTTGCTATCGAGTTGGCCAATGATTTGATGGATCAGAAGCTCCGCACTTATGCGAAAAGGCAGAATGAAAACAAGAAGAAGGCTGATGATTCATCAAGAAACCATCACCAACAACAACCCCACAAGAAGCAAAATGTAGCTAGGGCATACACTGTTGGCCCTGGTGAAAAGAAGGTCTATACTGAGGACCTACCTCTGTGCACCAAGTGCAATTACCATCACACTGGACAATGTGCACCCAAGTGTGGAAAATACAAGAGGTATGATCATGCTACCACTGATTTCTGGGTCAACACCAACAACAATAATAACAACAACAATAAGAATCAAAAGGCTAAGGCATGCTATGAATGTGGTAACACTGGGCATAGGAGGAGGGATTGTCCAAAACTGAAGAACCATAGAAATGGCAACGGGAATGGCACAGCTCAAGGGAGAGCTTATGCTTTGGGAGGAAGAGATGCTAGCCCAGATCCTAACGTCATCACGGGTACATTTATTCTCAACGACCGATATGCTACAATTTTATTTGATACGGGTGCAGATAGGAGCTTTGTATCTAATACCTTTAGTGCATCGATTAGCATTACCCCCACTACGTTAGAAAATCATTATGACGTAGAATTAGCCGATGGGAAAATCATAGGAGTTAATACCATAATTCGAGGTTGTACTCTAAACTTCATGAATCATCCTTTCAACGTCAACTTGATGCCTATCCCACTTGGTAGTTTTGACATCATTGTTGGGATGGATTGGTTGACAAAGTATCATGGGGTGATCATCTGCGACGAGAAGATTGTATGTGTTCCTTTCGGAAAAGAAACGTTAATTTTTCAAGGTGATGGAAGCAATCCAAGGAAGGAATCCTGGCTGAATATCATTTTGTGCACTAAAGCACAAGAGTATTTGTCAATGGGATGTGATGTCTTTTTGGCACACATTACTACGAATGAAGCCAAGGACAAGATGGAGGAGAAATGACTTGAGGACGTGCCGATCGTTAGAGACTTTCCTGAAGTTTTTCCTGAAGACTTGATGGGTATTCCACCAGCTCGACAAGTAGAATTCCAAATTGACTTGGTACCAGGTGTTGCACATGTAGCATGAGCGCCTTATCGATTGACACCATCAGAAGTGAAGGAACTGGCGGAACAACTTCAAGAACTATCTGAAAAAGGATTTATAAGGCCCAACTCTTTACCCTGGGGAGCTCCGGTCTTGTTCGTCAAGAAGAAAGATGGATCATTTCACATGTGCATCGATTATTATGAACTGAACAAGTTAACGGTGAAGAACCACTACCCACTTCCTAGAAGTGATGATTTGTTTGATCACTTCAAGGGTCGAGTGTCTACTCAAAAATTGACTTACGATCAGGTTACCATCAGTTAAGAGTTCACGAAAAAGACATTCTCAAGACCGCGTTTAGGATACGATACGGGCATTACGAATTTCAAGTAATGGCTTTTGGTTTGACAAACGCACCGGCGGTATTTATGGACCTCATGAACCAGGTGTGCAAACCTTATTTGGATAAGTTTGTGATTGTCTTTATCGACGATATACTACTTTGTTCAAAGAACAAGGACGAGCATGAAGAGCATCTTAAATTAATTTTAGAGTTGCTAAAGAAAGAGGAGTTGTACGCAAAATTTTCCAAATGAGAATTTTGGATTTCAAAAGTATAGTTTCTCGGACACGTGATTGACAGCAAAGGCATTCATGTAGACCCAGCAAAGATCAAATCAATTAAAGATTAGGCGTCTTCTAAGAGTCCAACAGAGATCCGCTAATTTTTAGGACTTGCCGGTTATTACAGGAGATTCATTGAAGGCTTTTCCAAAATCGCAAAGCCAATGACTAAGCTGACTCAGAAGAGCGTGAAGTTTGACTGGGGAGAAAAGGAAGAAGCTGCATTTCAATTAATTAAACAAAAGCTGTGTAGCGCACCCATTCTGGCCTTGCCTAAACGATCAAAAAACTTTGTTGTTTATTGCGATGCGTCGCATAAAGGTTTGGGTGCCGTGCTTATGCAAAACAAAAAAGTTATAGCCTATGCTTCTCGACAACTGAAGATCCATGAGAAAAACTACACAACTCATGATTTGGAACTTGGAGCTGTGGTGTTCGCTCTTAAGATGTGGAGACATTACTTATACGGGACAAGGTGTACCTTATTTACCGATCACAAGAGCTTACAACATATCCTTGACCAAAAGGAGTTGAACATGAGACAGCGACGATGGTTGAAGCTTCTTAGCGATTACGATTGTGACATCCGCTACCACCCAGGAAAGGCAAATGTAGTTGCTGATGCATTGAGCAGAAAAGAAAGGGTTAAACCTTTAAGAGTCCGAACCTTAGTCATGACTATTGGCATGAACCTTCCTAAACAAATCCTAGAAGCTCAAACCGAAGCATTAAAACCTGAAAACCTCACTACTGAAGATGTGGGAGGTATGCTCCGACAAGACCTCACAAAGGAAAGACTGAAACCCCATGCGGACGGAACCTTATGTTTAAACAACAAAAGTTGGTTACCGTGTTATGGCGACTTAAGGATTCTAGTCATGCACGAGTCCCATAAGTCTAAATATTCTATTTATCTGGGTTCAGACAAGATGTACCAAGACTTGAAGCAGTTGTATTGGTGGCCTAACATGAAGGCGAACATTGCCACTTATGTTAGCAAATGTCTGACTTGTGCTAAAGTTAAGGCAGAACATCAAAAACCTTCTGGCTTACTAGTTCAACCAGAGATTCCAGAATGGAAGTTGGAGAAAATCACCATGGATTTAGTCACTAAACTCCCTAAGACGACAAATGGTTATGACACCATTTGGGTAATCGTTGATCATCTAACAAAATCTACTCACTTCCTACCAATGAGGGAAAATGATCCCATGGAGAAGTTAATGAAGCTGTACATGAAGGAAGTAGTCACCCGACATGGTGTGCCTGTATCTATTATCTCCGATTGTGATGGTAGATTTACCTCACTATTCTGGCAAGCACTTCATAAGGCATTGGGAACTCGATTGGACATGAGTACGACCTATCACCCCAAAACTAACGGTCAAAGTGAAAGAACTATCCAAACTTTAGAAGACATGTTACGCGCTTACGTGTTAGACTTTGGAAAGAATTGGGATAGACATTTACCGTTAGTGGAATTCTCTTACAACAACAGCTACCATACCAGCATAAAGGCTGCACCCTTTGAGGCACTGTATGGATGAAAGTGTCGATCACCCGTATGTTGGGCAGAAGTTGGAGAAGCTCAGCTTACCGGTCCTGCAATAATTCATGAAACCACCAAGAAGATCGTCCAAATCAAAAGCAGAATCCAAGCCGCTCATGACCGACAGAAGAACTATGCAAACATTAGACGTAAGCCAATGGTATTTCAAGTTGGTGACAAAGGCATGTTAAAAGTTTCACCTTGGAAAGGAGTTGTGCGTTTTGGTAAACGGGGGAAGTTAAACCCTAGGTATGTCGGCCCTTTCAAGGTGATCGAGAGAGTCAAAATGGTTGCCTATAAACTTGAGCTACCACAACAATTAAGCCGAGTTCAAAACACGTTTCACGCGTCAAACCTGAAGAAGTGTCTGTCCGATGAATCACTTATGATTCCGTTGGAAGAACTACATGTTCATGACAACCTCCATTTTGTGGAGGAGCCAGTGGAAGTTATGGATCATGAAATCAAGCAACTAAAGAGGAGTCGCATTCCCATCATAAAGGTTAGATGGAACTCTAAACGAGGTCCTGAGTTTACCTGGGAACGTGAGGACCAATTCAAGCAGAAGTATCCACATCTTTTAACCAAGACCGCACCGTCGTCTAGTGCCGCGTCTTAAGCCTTGAGGACAAGGCTCATTTAACCGGTGGAGACTATAACACCCCATGTTTTCAGGTCATATTACAACTTCAATAATTCTATTTTCTTGCTAGTTAAAACATTTTTACATGTTTACTTCCGTTTAAATCGCTTTAGTTAAATCGCGTGGAAACCAAAAGTTAGCGTTTAACTAGAAACGTAACCTAAACCTATTAAAACCTTACTCAATCCTTCCATGCTCTTCATTCGATATATTTTCGCGCCAAGAAAGTTGTATAGTCGCGTTCATTCAAATAAAAAAAACTTATGTAAACAAACTACACCAACATTTTAACTTCAATAATTTAGGAAGCTAGATAAACCTTAAGATAAAATCCCATGTACTCCTATAAACTAGAAGTATATCTCGTGCGTTTTTCCAACCCCCTTGAACCAGCCACAAATTCCAAACAAGATAATATCTCAACAAACAAATCAATTCCTAATTTAACTCTTTTATCCAACATGTAAAAGCCCATAACCTTTTCTCCAAAACCCACGCATGCTTGTGATATAGTAGCTACTATTTCCCTCTTGACTTTGCCCCCACGTTCCAAATAGTTTTGCCTTTTTAATACTGTGCCTTGACCGAATTATACCCAAGAAATTCCTTACCCTATTTGGGTAGTTGGTGTTTCATTAAAACGTGACTTCATAAGTAAATCACTATACATGCACTGTTACTCAAGTATATAAGGCCTTACATACTCTTTAGCAAACACAGAAGAACCAACAACATCATCAGCAACATACTTTACCATCCCACTTGGTTGCTTTCTTGTCATTCTGGTTCGACAACAACAAACACCCCTCATACGAACACAAGGTCAGTATTAAACCCTAAGAAAGAAAACCCTAACCCTAACACCTATCTTTTAGCTTATTTTTGGTAGAAATAGAACAGGCCTACAAGCATTCGAGCAAGGTAGTTCGGGGATTCATAAGGGTTAGCAATGCAATAAAGTTGGGAAAAATCATTGGTTTAAGGTGTTTGAGTCGTGCATACGTGTGGGGTGAAAGACCACGTGAGATCGTCATTGTTCTTGGGCCGAATTCTTAACGCCTTCATCCTTACGTTTTCTTTTCTCTGTGAGCAGTCACTTCCCCTTTTACTCCTCTATAATATGCTATCTTTATTCCTATAGGGTGTGCTTAAAACTATTAAGAAAGAAAACCTTTTTTTGTATACCTTCCAATACAAAATCGAATGGCATCATAACTTTTATAAATTGTAATGTGACTAATGAGTTTTGAGCCATGTTTATGCTGGGGAATAATTATAGGACTCAGCCCGAAAGTAGCTTAGACGCGTTGATTTATTAGAAGGGAAAACATGTATACATTGATAATGTAAAACGCAGCCCCACCCCTATGATTTATGCATGTTATTCAACTCCTAGGAATAGTCATAAAAATCAACACTTTGTTTATATCAAAAATAGGACCTATAAGGATTGTTTTGCCCCTGGAATCACCTATTTTCGCCAAGTAAATAATAAGTTATGAAGTCTTAAAGTGGACGTACAAAAACTGTCCATTTACCCTCTTTTGCGATCAACCAACAAGCCCTTTTTACTTGAATTATTATGACCTTTATACTAAATGAAATGTCAAACCAATTATTGTTACTTAGCACTTGCTAGTTTACCGGTTGGTCGGAAACGACGAATGTATACTATTTGGAATCATAGATGTTACGGGTTGAACATCTACATTGGGCAAAGTCATTTATATGTATTTGATATACATACATTGTTTAGCTTCGGTGTCATGAGCTTAGTGCATTTCGTAATACATTTTTGTGATACTGTATTTGTTACTTTATTACAGGGAAATCTTGCTATCCGCTTCATTAAATTTATAAACCTATAAATCCACCAACATTATTGTTGACAGTTTAAACATGTTTTCTCAGGTCAATAAGGTGCAAGTCATGGATACATTGGATGGTCATCTTTTGAAGTCATATTATCATAAAGATTTGCATGCATTACATTTTGGGATGTTGTGATGTTGTGAAATCTTTACTTTTTCAAGTTAAACAACTTAAGCCCATGAGCTTTTGTAACGAACCATTTATTAAATCCAATGTATCAGTTTTTAAACGACTCCTATAGAGGTCGTTCTCATATCTTGTGCTATTGGTCTATGAAGTAATACCCCAGAAACATCATATTCCGCTGTGGCACATTTTGGGGGTGTTACAAATTCATTACGAATTAAATGCATAAACAATTAAAAAACATATAGAGTCAATAACATGAATGTTTGATTACCTATTCTTTTTTTGCTCGAATCTTTCAAAGATAATATACATGTTATGGTTCAAGATCTACCTTGACTATTCCTTGACTATTGGAAACCGAAACTAACATGAAGCTAGTATGCACAATCTACCTTCTGTAGCAAGTTGTACATGTGATTAATACTATGAACATGATAAATATTCTGATTCTGATCTAAGTGTTTATGTTTCTATGTGTTTTTTCATGCAATTGTGATCTGTATTTATAAGGGATTTATTCAAACCCTAGTCAAAAGAAATTATGAGAGATTAATGGGCTCTTCATAATTGTAGGAATTAGTGGTTACATGACCAAATTAAATATGATCATTTAATGCATTCAAACCTGTCACTTAATATGCCAAAGTTGTTATAAACATTTATGAGAGATTAATGCATTCAACTTTCAACTTTTCAACTTTTACCTAAAATAGAGATTTTTAACTTTCAACTTTCAATTGTTGAAAATTCAAGAAATGGGTGAATCTCCTTTACAAAGAGTATAGAAGTATAGATAGATATAGATTCAAGACATGACAAACTTAAGATGATTTGACTTTCTTTTCTCAAATTGAATTTATGATTTCTCTTACCAATATTAAGTGATTTGAATGCTAAACTTAAGATGATTTTGTAGACACTTAGAGAACAAATTTGGCTTAGTTAATTATATGATCGACACAACTTTTAAATCACCATTTCTTATATAAATGCTAATCGACATAAAACAATTACTGTATTTAAATCAAAAAGTATATTTATTTGATCCAGTTTGTTTACATAGCATTTTTATAAAACATGTTCATTTATCATTCTATTCTATAAGATGTAGCAACATCTTTTTCAGCTTCATCTTCATCATCATTCTCATCATCACTTAAGATGAGAATGATATTTGGAGAAGCATCATAATTTTCTACATAAATAGGATGTAAAGCAGGCTTGGGATGAGTCTACACAAATGCAAATGCAAACACAATATTAAGAAAAGCACAATATTAGAACAAACATAATATATTAGGACAAATAGTAAACAAAACGTACCATTGCTTCTGCATAATTTTCTACATCAATAGGATGTAGAGCAAAATTGGGACGAGTCTACGCAAATACAAATACAAGCATAATATTAGGACAAAACGTACCATTGTTTATGCTCTGATTGAGCATGAATGGTTTTTTTGTTATCGAGTCTCATTGCTCATTTTGTTATTTTGTTACTTGAATGATGAATGATTCACCTATTTATATAGGCATGTGTTAGTAATTTGAACTTTAGCATTGAATGAAATTAGCATTCATTTCCATCTTTCAAGCATCTCAATTAGAAACGCATTTCAATTAGCATTCAATTAGACAGTTTTAAAATTTTCTCACATTTAATTAGATAGTCTCAAGCATTTCAATTAGAGGGTTTCAAGCATTTCAATTAGACATTTTAGTGTTTTTCAACTTTCAAGATTCTCTTTAAAAAGAATCATAAATCTCCTTTATAAGGAGTATAGATAATGTTGTTTTTCATTAACGTCTTTTCTTGTTCTTTCATCTAGTTATTGACACAAATAATTATCCCTGTTCGTTTCATTCATCTAGTTATTGACACAAATAACTATGTTTCAGATTTTTGTTAGCTTGAAGGAAAATATGATTTCGCAAGCGTTTGGATAGTATTGTGAATAGAAAATTTTTCGTTTGCTTTAACTACTTCAAATGCTTATACATTACTATATATTCGCACACTCAACATTTTGCTTCGTCGTAGTTTTTCTTTCTCTACGGTAAGTATACATTCGAAATCAAAGGATAGAAGATCGAGAGTCCGATGGTATCCATGAGCCTTGCCTAACATTTATTAGATAGTGTACGTTTTGTGTTAATACAAAATAGGTATTAGGTATAGACCTGGGCTCAAATCCTATATTGGATTGGGCTTCCAGATGATTTGAGCATTGGGTTTTGTATTAAAGCAAGAGAAGTGACGATTTCCTGCACAATCAGGCAAAAACTGTTAGCCTTACCGTGGGGACGGACCCCACGGTTAGACTCTGGCGTGAAAATAAGTAAACATGTAGAGAGAGAAAGTATAAGAGTATAGAGTCAGAAAATCATACTCTTCATTGTGTATTAAGTCCCTATTTATAGGGGTCTAGTATTAGGGTTTCCTAGTATTTCGTAGTGGCCAGAGTGGGTCCCTTGTGGGGCAAGGTCCCGTAATAACCGTGTATACGGACGCGTGTGCTTTCTATGGATGGAAGTATCCTATAGTTAGGTCCGCGTCCATTTTGCCATGTCCGGATCGTGACCAATGCAGGATTAGGTTTAATTTCGGCCCATGACTGCTAAGTTGGGCCCAAAAGCCCAAGTGATAGTGTGGTCCAAGCCCGGAGGCTTGGTATACCTAGTATACGTCATCAAGTCCCCCCAGTCTAGTATGATATTGCCTGTGGATCATGTCCTACGTGCGGTGATCAATGCTAGACTTCCGGTTCCTTTGTTGTTGCTAGTTTGCTTCTGGAGTTATGTATTTCATGTCGTGATGCTTCCTTATCAAGTTGGTGACGTTCTGCTGACGTGGAGCACTGCTGTCCTTTTATCCTCTAGCTGATGTGACGGTGTTGACAACTTTTTAAATTTCCCAGATGTAATGCTGCTGTTGATTATGTAAGTGGTATACACGTGGCGTCATCAGACTATTGGTAGGAGTAAATACACCAAGGGTATAAATACCCCCCCCCCCATTTTTACTGTTTTATTTTTCACAAACCTCCTTTCTGTCATTGTCAATTTCTTCAAGCTTTTATTCTTTATCCTTCCTCCGTGCGTTGTATTCTTTACTTCCACGGTTTTTCGAGATTCAGGTTAGCATCTTTCTTCACTCGTCTCTTCAAAATGACTAACTTTGTTGTTAAGCATTCCATTATGACTCCAGAAATGGTAGAAAAATTTTGTAATGACTATTATATTCCTGATGAAGTTCATCCTGTGGCTCCGGGGCGAAATAAAACTATCATTCAATTCCCTGAGGGTAAAGTGGGTGTTTATACTAGGTTTTTATTATTATTGTGGTTATAGGATTCCCTTTACAAATTTTTTTATGGTTGTTCTCCGATATTTCCGCATACATATTTCCCAATTATCCCCTTTTGGTGTTGCCCGCGTATCTTATTTTGAGGTTTTGACGCGCGTGCTTAACCTTGCCCCGTCGGTAACTGTCTTTCATGCGTTATATACCCGTGCATATAGTGACGGGTTGTTTTCCTTTGCAAAACATTCCCCATCATCTCCTTGTTGCTTCCTGAAACCCCCGGACTCCATTAAAAATTGGTCTGATCATTTTTTCTGGGTTGATGCTAAAGTGTTTTCTATCCCTGTCTCCTTGTATATGGGGGGCGCGTTGGAGAAAGATCTAGCTCCCCATCTTACCACTCGCCAAGAGCAGAATGTTAGGCTCCTGGAGAACAACAAGGCTCCTTTTCGCCGTTATCCGGAGTGCTTTTTGTGTCATGTGGGTTTGAGCCCATATTATCCGTTTGATGAAAATACTTATACGGCCTTTGAGAGGCCTGACGGAACGGGTGGGTGTTACTTCCTTCGGTGGGATTATTTATTTATTTATTTATGAGGTTTAATCTTTTGGTGTTTGTTTTGTAGAAATGGGTTTGCTTCACTTTATCAAGACTGTCGACCCCCGGAAGGTCCAAACGGTAGAAGTTCCAAAAAAGGATGATCAGGTGAAGCTACTAGAGAGTACAAGTCATTGTTTCATGTCCTTGGCTACTCCTGCTGCAGGTGGCAGTAGTTCTGCTGCTGCTCCTGAGGTGTCTGCTCTGGCTGAGGTGGAGCCAGAGAATGTTTTTACGAAGGACACCTATTTAGATTTGACGGAGCCGGATGAAGTTGTCGCGACACAGTCAAGGAAATCCAAGAGGAAAAGGTTGGGGAAGCAGAGTGATACCCTTCCTGCCAAGCAGCTGAGGAAGGATCACCCCAACCTTACTACCGGTACTTGTGGGAAGACTCTTGCTGGGCTGAGGCAACTTATGCCGACAAGTCCCCTTGTGTTGAGGCCTTCTTTTCAGGCTGATATCTAGGCCCACGTTGTCGTTCAGAGGTATTTAAATGTTTACCTTTTGTTTGAATGCACTTCTATGTGCTTTCCTTAACATTTTTTTATTTGACAGTGCCCGTATCGCGGATGTCCCGGTGTATACTGCTGCTGCTACTGTAACTTTTGCCCGGGAGAATGTGGGCATTACGCCTACGTCGAATGTAGCCGAGTCTTCCCAGCTCGAGACATCAGAAGGGTCGGATGACTCCTTTTATGAGTTGCCCGCCCTGAATTCTGCCGAGGCAAAACGTTGGTATGTTCCTCGATGGAACATTACCAGCGACTCATTGTTGGATGATGGTTTTTCCTGCCGCACATTGGTTGACCGCGTTGCCCCCTGGCTTTTTCTATACCCTCCGAAGTATGGATTATGAACAATTGTATACGGAGTTCAACGTGGGGGCGACGCGACAGATTTTTCTTGAGTCGGAGGTAAGGTCCCGCGCCGAGCATGAGCTTGAGCTTAAGGAGAAGCTCAAAGGCAAGTATGATGCTCGTGGTAGGTTTCTTGAAGAGAAAGACTTGGAGATTCTTAGACTTAAATCTTTATTGGTGGAGGAGGCGGAGAAGGCGGAGAGGGCGAAGACCGCGAAGGTTGTCCGTCTGCGTGGTCAGGTGTCTGCTTTGACCGGGGAGGTGTCAGTGCTGAAAAGTACTATTGCACAGAAGGACACTGACATCTCCTTAGTTGATTCTCGTGCCACTTATCTCAAGTCTGCGCTTGATGATTCCAAGGCCGCCTGTGCTGAAGCCGGGAGCTTGATTACCTCCTTGACTTCTGAGAGGGATAAGCTTACCTCTGAGGTATGTCTTTTATTCCGCATGTTGTTGTATTATTTTTTTTTCCGCAGGTTTCTACCCTTCACACCGCCTTCCAGGATTTTAAAGAGAAGGCGGAAGCTCAGCAGGAGGAGCAGGCCCAGGTGCTTTATAACCGTGTAGCCGATCTTGAGGCCCATGTTATGGATGTCTCCGGCCATTTTGAGGGGGAATTTTATCATGCCTACCTGACCACCTTGGCCGGAAGGAGATGGTTTCTAACGCACGGGATTCAGCTTGCTGTGCTAAAATGTTTTAAATCTCCTGAGTATCAAGGCATTCTGGGTCACGCATTGGGCCGTGCCATGGATTTCGGTATGCAAGAGGGCTTGAAGGCTGGGTATGAGCATGGGGT
>BQNB010111998.1:0-22238 GCA_026074375.1 Tanacetum coccineum
ATATATTCAATCAAAGTTTCTACCATAGTTGTCTTGGATTTATTCAATACAACTAAGCCTTTTATAAGCTAAGCAAGATCTATTCAAGTGGGATCGACATATAAGTTCTTTTATGTGAAAGGTGAAACACTGTATCAGTATTACTTGTAGTTTGATCTACTTATCAATGACATGAATATCATTCAAATGACAATGCAACCTGTTCAAGTGAATACTAAGTTTCTGAACAGTCTTCTACTAGAATGAGGTAATTTTGTAACTGATGTTAAGTTAGCAAGAACTTTGCATACGTCGAACTATGATCAACTTTATGCTTATCTTCAACAACATGAGACACATGCCAATGAAGTTTGTTTTATGCATGAAAGATTTCCAGACCCACTTGCCTTAGTTGCAAACTTTCATCAACCTCCGTCTTACATCAATAACTATCATTCTCAGTACACCACTCCTCAGTATCAACAACAGCTTTCATCTACTACTCAACATGTGTACTCTTCTCCACCATAGACAAATCCTTATGGAGCACCTCATCATCCACAACAGTAACCAACTACATATCCAACTACCATTAAGCATACTCAACCTTCTGTTCCTCAAGATACTTATCCACCTTTGACAATTCCACAACAACCACAAGCTGAATTTCCTTAACTCGACTCAGGTCTTGCTGTTCCAACATTTCTTCCTGGTGACGACCCAATTGCTTGTATGAACAAAGCAATGGCATTTATGTTAGCTGTTTTTTCATCATGTTATCCCTCCACCAACAATCAACTCAGATCTTCTTCTAACCTAAGTAATCAAGCCACTGTTCAAGGGGAAATACATCAAGTTAAGCAAAGGTTGTCAAGTTCTATAATTGTCAAGGTGAAGGGCATATGGCTAGATAGTGTACTCAGCCAAAGAGACGAAGGGATGCTACATGGTTTAAGGAGAAAGTTTTGCTTGTTCAAACACAGACTGGGGGTAAAGAATTAGATAAGGATTAGTTAGCATTTCTTATAGATCCTGGAGTTGCAGATGATCAAGTGGCTCAGGCAATCACACACAATGCAACTTTCTAAACTGATGATCTAGATGCTTATGACTCCGACTGTGATGATATCTCTTCTACCAATGCGGTTCTTATGACCAATCTATCAAGTTGTGATTCAGATGTTCTTTCTGAGGTACCATACTCTGACAATTCTCATAATGATATGATGAACCAAGGTGTGCAAGAGTTAAAGTATTTTGAACAGTCACCTATAGTCGATTATCCAGGTAATGAGATAACAAGTGATAGTAATATCATTCCTTATTCTCAATATTTAGAAGAAATGCAACATGCGATTGTTCAAAATACAAATACTTCTACACAATAAAATTCCATGATATTATCCATGTTTGAACAAATGTCTAATCATGCAACTAATTAGGATAAGGCTAATAATGAAAGTAAGATTGTTAATGAATCCTTAACCGCTGAGCTTGAAGGATATAAGGAACGAGTCAAAACTCTTGAACAAAGATTTAATTTTGATTTAAGTAGTCGTGAAAAGTTTATTGATTTACAAATGGATGACATGATTCGAATGAAGAATACAAAGTTTGCTGTATTTGAAACGGAGATTGATACACTTAAACAGACTCTTTCTAAACATGTCAACGGAAAGGAATCCTTATTAACAACCATTAATGGTTTTAAAATGGAATTCAAAGAAAAAGAATCTAAATCTATTGACAAATAGATTGTTTTAGAAAACAAGAATAAAGAATTAGAAAATATTGTCTGCAAGTTGTATCAATCTATGCAAGTTGTGCACATGTTAACAAAACCACTAGTTTTTTATAATAACATACATAAACAAGCCCTTGGATATCAAAATTCTATTTATCTGAAAAGAGCTCAGTAGATTAAGCCAACCTTGTATGATGGTAATGTGCTATCTAAAACACATGATGTTATTTCTGTAGCTGATGATGAAGAGACTTTGATTTTAGCTGAAGAGAGTCGATTAAAAATGATTGAAAAACAAAATGATCCAATTATAAAGAAAGAGAAAATTAATATTACTCCGATAAATTATTCTGAGTTAAATAAATTAGCAAAAGATTTTGGAAAATGTTTTGTCCCACAAAAAGAACTGTCTGCAGAGCAAAAGTTTTGGACATAAAGTTCTGACAAGAACTATGAAGAACCTAGTACTTCAATTACACCTGTTAAAATTACGATTCCTAGTGAACTTCCAAAAGTAAGTTTGGTAAACAAAAGTCTTAAAAACTTAGATTTCATCTTTCTAGTTTTGACATGGTGGTAAAAGTAAGAACCACACCTAATGCTATCACTAAGGGGTCGTGGGGATTTGAACATACTAAAAAGGTTTTTCAAACCGAAATAATTCCATGGTTAAACAAGTTAAAAGATTTTTTAAATAGTTTGACAAAGGTCTTCATGATGAAATTACTGAAGTACAAACTGTTTTCACCCAAATAGAAGAAGCCGTGGAACAATGTCGCTAGACAGGAAATGTTGTGAAATTTAACAAAAACAAATTTTGATTGAAAACGATCGACTCTTAGATAAAATCATATCTCAAGATATTGTGAATAATGTGTTGAATTCTTCTGTTATCATTTTTGATTCTGTGAAAAAGAATAATAAGTCTCTTGATACATGGAATAAGTGTCTGGAACTTGAAGTTGAGTTTGTCAAAAAGATTGATGCCTATATTGAACTTTCAAAACGGTTTTCACACCTTGAACAACATTGCATTTCCCTTGAAGTAACCATGCAACTAAATCAATAAATCTTTCAAAAAGACAAATCAAATGATAGTCAAAATGCTCCTGTAATTTAAGAATATTTTGAAAAAAATGATTTGCGAGCTCAGCTACAAGCAAAGGACAACGTAATCAACAAATTAAAGGAAATAATTCATTCTTTGAGAGAAAATGTTAAACCTGATAAAGTGAAAAAGGAAATTGATGAGACTGAAACAATAAACATTAAATTGGAGCATAGTGTGGCAAAATTACTGTCTGAAAATGAGAAATTACACTAAGTAAAAGAACATTTGAAACAAACTTATAAAGAATTTTACGATTCAATTAAACCGACACGTGTTCGAGCAAAAGAACATTGTGAAGCTTTAATTGTTAATCTAAATTCTAAGTCTATGGAGAATGCAGATTTGAAAGCTCAAATTCAAGAAAAGGTTTTTGCTAATGCATTATTAAAAAATGAATTAAGGAAACTTAAAGGAAAGAATGTGATTGACACTGCAGTTTCAAAACCTAATGCAACCACTATTGCTCCAGGAATGTATAAGTTGGAATTAGAACCTTTACCTCCTAAAGTTTTGAAAAACATGGATGCCACATAGCCTATATTAATCACTTTAGGGATCATGCGGACACTCTTAGGGATATAGTTGAAAGCGATAGAGAATTAAGTCCTCTAGATGGCAATTTAGACTCGGCCTGTAAGTATGTTTAAGAATTCAGGAAGTGTTAGTCTATGTTAAAGATACATTCCCGTGTTTATGAAAACCTAGTGAGAAATTAGTTGTTGTCACACCAAAGAACAAGGACAAGAAAGTTAGATTTGCTGACCCTATCAGATCCTCAAGCAATACTCAGAAACATGTTGATTACCACAAAACACAAGACTCTAACAAAACTTTTTTGCATTCTAAAGGAGTAATCTGTTTTAATGATGCTAAAGGATCAAAGTCTATAGGCAATACAAGGAACAATAGGATCTCGCAACCATCAAGTAGTAACAAGACCAATAAAATAGTAGACCAATCTAGGAGTGTTAAGTCTAGGAAGAATAAAAAGAATCGTGTTGCCAAAACTGAATGTAATGTTGATGTCATGCAATCTATGTTAAATGCAAACTCTAAATCTGTTTGTGTTATCTGTAATGAATGCTTGTTTGATGCAAATTATGATAAATATGTTCTTGATTATGTTCATGATGTGAATGTGTCTTCTAAATCTAAACCTACTAAGCATAAAAATAAGAAGCAAATATGGAAACCTATGGGTAAAGTGTACACTAAAATTGGTTAAAAATGGAAAACTACAGAACGTACTTTCACTAAAGTCAGAAATAAGTGCCCTTTAACTAGGTTCACCTCTACCAAAGTAGTGTCTCTTAAGGAAACCACTATCAATCAGTTCTTACACCAACTCAAGGAAAGAAGGTTTACAGTAGGAGACCTAAAACAACAAAATCTGTAGTTTCGAGTAGCAAATCAAATATTATAGAATCTAGGATTTCTAACCAATTAGAACCCACTCAATCTGGGAATCCACTATTTCTAATGTTCCATCTTCTTCTCTTATCGATTGCATATTGTCCAAATTGTTTTATGGTATTTGGACTCCGGATGATCCAAGCATATGACCGAAAACTGCTCTCAGTTCACCAATTTCGTCAATAAATTTCTTGGTACCGTCAAGTTTGGTAACGATCAGATTGCTAAGATAATGGGTTACGGTGACTATCAGATCGGGAATGTTACTATTTCCAGGGTTTACTACGTTGAGGGACTCGAATACAATCTATTCTCTGTTGGTCAATTATGTGACTCGAATCTTAAAGTAGCTTTTCGTAAACACACATGTTTTGTTCGCAATGTTAAAGGTGTTGATCTACTCTCGAGTTCTTGGGGAACTAATTTGTACACATTATCCAGTGGCAATGGTCTTCTCCTGTTTGTCTCTTGTCAAAGGCTTCTAAGACTAAGTCTTGGTTATGGCATCGACTTTTATCTCACTTGAACTTTGGTACCATTAATCAACTGGCTAAACAAGGTCTTGTTAGAGGTCTTCCTAAATTGAAATTTGAAAAATATCACTTGTGTTCCTCATGTTCGTTGGGAAAAAGCAAGAAACACTCTCATAAACCAAAATCTAAAGACATCAACCAAGAAAAACTTTATCTGTTGCATATGGATCTTTGTGGGCCAATACGTGGTGAAAGTATTAACAAGAAGAAGTATATTCTAGTAATTGTTAATAATTATTCTCGGTTTACATGGGTTAAGTTCTTAAGGTCAAAAGATGAAGCTCCAGAGTTCATCATCAAGTTTTTAAAAATGATACAAGTTTGTCTAAATGCAACTGTCAGAAAAATTCACACAGATAATGGTACTGAATTTGTCAATCAAACTCTACATAGCTATTATGAAGATGTCGGTATCTCTCATGAAACATCCGTGGCACATACTCCATAACAGAATGACGTTGTCAAAAGACAAAACCAGGCCTTAGTATAGGCCACTCGCACCATGTTGATTTATGCTAAAGCACCATTATTTCTGTGGGCAGAAGCTGTTGCTATAGCTGGTTACACCCAGAACCATTACCTAATACGTCTTCGTCATGGCAGAACACCATATGAGCTCCTGCATGACAGAAAACTAGATCTTTCATATCTTCATGTATTTGGTGCACTCTGTTATCCAACTAATGACAATGAAGATTTGGGCAAACTGAAAGCTAAAGTTAATGTTGGTCTTTTCATTAGACATGCTCCCACAAAGAAGGATTACCGGATTTTCAACCGACGTGCCAGACGAATTATGGAAACAATACATGTAGACTTTGATGAGCTGACAGCGATGGCTTCTGAACAAAGCAGTTCAAGACCTGCACTTAATGAAATGACTCCTAGAACACTCAGTTCAGGACTCATGCCACAACATCCTTCTTCAACACCTTCTGCCCCACCAACAAGAAATGACTGGGATACACTGCTTCAACCATTGTTTAATGAATACTTCTATCCTCCACCATGTGTTGATCATCTAGTTCCTGAAGTTGCTGCTTAGGAACCAACTATTTCAACCGGTAAACCTTCCTCAACATCAGTTGATCAAGATGCACCATCACCAAGTACTTCACAAAATCCTCCATATCACCATCTCAAGTCATTCCTCCTGGTGCTGAAGAAGCAGATCATGATATTGATGTTGAACACATGGATAATAATCCCTATGTTGGTTTTCCAATTCTAGAACCAAGTTCTGAAGAATCCTCCTCTCAGGTTATTATTTCAAATAATGTGCACACAGTCAATCAGCCACTTGAGCACATGTGTAAAAGGACCAAAGATCATCCGATTGATAATGTTATTGGCGATCCTTCTAGACCCGTCTCTACTCGACATCAACTACAAACTGAAGCCATGTTCTATTATTTTGATGCTTTCATTTCTTCCGTTAAACCCAAGAGTTATAAAGAAGCATTTATGGAATCCTACTGGATTGAAGACATGCAAAAAGAACTTAATGAGTTTGAACGTCTTGAAGTTTGGGAGCTTGTACCTTGTCTGGATCGTGTTATGATTATTACATTAAAGTGTATATACAAGGTTAAATTAGATGAGCTCGGAGGTGTATTGAAAAACAAGGCTCGGTTGGTAGCGAGGGGATATCATCGGGAAAAAGGCATAGACTTTGAAGAATATTTTACTCCAGTTGCACGACTTGAGGCCATCCGTATATTTATTGCATTTGCTGCTCATATGAACATGATCGTCTATCAAATAGATGTGAAGACCATGTTCTTAAATGGCATACTGCGCGAGGAGGTCTATGTTAGTCAACCAGATAGGTTTGTAGATCTAGAGAATCCCAACCATGTGTACAAGCTGAAGAAAGCTCTTTATGGGTTAAAACAAGCTCCACGGGCTTGGTATGATTTGCTCTCATCATTTCTACTCTCCTAGAAGTTCTCTAAAGGCACTGTCGATCCTACATTATTCATTAGAAGAGAAGGCAAAGACATCTTATTGGTACATATTTATGTCGATGATATTATATTTGCCTTCACTAAACCTGATCTTTGTGAATCATTTTCTAAAATCATGTGTTCAAAATTTAAGATGTCGATGATGGGCAAACCATCATTCTTTCTTGGACCAATCCAAATATGCTCTTGAATCACTTCAAAAATGCTCTTGAATCACTTAAAAAATATGGTATGGAAACCTACGACCCAGTGGATACTACAATGGTGGAGAAATCCAAACTAGATGAAGATGTACAAGGAAAAGCCGTTGATCCTACACGTTATCGTGGAATGATTGGCACCCTTATGTATCTCACATCCAGTAGACCAGACCTTGTATTTGATGTGTGCATGTGTGCCCGATTTAGGCAAAGCTTACTGAAAAGCACTTACATTCGGTTAAGCGAATATTTTGATACCTAAGAGGAACCATTAATATGGGTCTGTGTTATTCGAAGGATTCTTGTATTGCACTAACAGCTTTTGCAGACGCTGATCATGCTGGTTGCCAAGATAGCAAAAGAAGTACGTTTGGAAGTATGCAGCTATTGGGTGACAGATTAGTGAGTTGGTCATCAAAGAAACAGAAAAGTACAGCCATATCCAATACAAAAGCTGAATACATCGCCCTATCCGGATGTTGAGCTCAAATACTTTGGATGCGATCACAATTAACAGACTATTGTCTTGTATTCAACAAAATACATCTGTATTGTGATAATAAATGTGCCATTGCTTTATGACGCAACAACGTCCAACACTCCCGATCAAAGCATATTGACATCAGATATCACTTCATCAAGGAGCAAGTCGAAAATGGGGTGGTTGAGCTGTACTTTGTCAGAACAGATTATCAGCTGGCAGACATTTTCACCAAAGCTTTGGGACGAGAAAGACTTGCATTTCTTATCGATAAACTTGGAATGAAAAGCATGTCTCCTAAGACTCTGAAATGTCTGGCAGAAGAATAAGAAGAGTAATGGTGGAAACTCTTCACATATCCTTTGTATCATATGTAAATAAGAATATATATAAACTAAAAAGATTTTCCATTTTTTATAAATTTTACAAAAAGAAAATAGAAAAATATAAAACCTATAAAAAGAAAATAGAAAATTAATAAATCAAAAAATAAAAAATATGTTCTTCATGACATGTCTTCTGAAAATAGATAATATTTACGGCTTTAGTAATGTTATTAAATAATAACACGGAGCTGTAAATAAAGTTCAAGCAGAAGTTATCAATGTTTTCAAAACATGTCAATCGCTTGCTATTATTTCAGATAACAACCCAATCTTCATGTTAAAGACAAGTATTTCGCCAAAAAGAAAACTTGACCTCACAATGAGAATTAATTTTCTCGAGTGTAAAACCTCCAAATTGAGTCGCAGTGGAATTATGTCTGGGAGTGTTACTTCATAAGTACATTGCACAAGATATGAGAGAACGACCTCTAAATGAGTCGTTTGAAAAGTGATGTTGTTGATTTAACCAAAATCTAAATTTGTTATAACGTTGGTCCTAAATTTGCATCAATAATGTAAGACTAAAATAATACAATGAGATTTGTTTGTAGCAATCCATGAATGTAGTCTTGTAAAGTTTAGACTCCAATGCACATCAAGTAAGTCAAGCATCTAATTCACCTGAGAAAAACATGCCTAAAAGAATCAACATAAAGTTGGTGAGTTCATAGGTTTTTTTATGTATAAATGTTGAACCAAAGTTTTATAAAGTATGTATGACCGTTCCAATCCTTGTATGTTCACCAAAATGCATGTATGAATGTTGGAAATCAAAGAGATGTAAAGTATGCATGACCATTTCAATCTCCAAAATGTCACGAGAAGTTAAGTATAGTTGGACCACCATTGTTTAAAGTATGTATTGCTACTTTATTCAAGGCAACGTAAATATTCATATGTGTATAAAATAATGATTACGATTACTCTAAGTTCATGAAACTGGTGCGTAGACACATATATATGCCACTTTATTCAATGCACCGTAAGTGTTCATGTTCGTGTAAATGTTGTGCTCTGACATGCTATAACGTTCGTTTGCCCGGTGATAGCTAATCACCCGAACGGGGCTGTCACACTCGAATAGATCTATTTCATAACATTTGCGCTCACCCTCTAGGTAATTCACAGTTCAATCCGCTTAAGCTAATATGTAATCAGTTGGGTAAAAGTAAAGTAATGTCTTTGTTTTCAAAAATGAAGTGAAACGAGCAATGTATTTCGTCCCAAAGTAAGTAATTGAGTATGTAGACCAGTTTGTTAAACGAATTGTAAATGCACATGTAATGAATTCAAACCAATCATGTAAATGGAATTGATAAAAAGCATGTTCTCACCCCAAAAGTTGTAGAGTATATGTAAAACAAGTAAAACGTGGGGCTATAAACTAACCTCGAGTGAATGATAATCCAAGTATAACAGAAAATGCGTCACAATAATGACCGAATGCAACCTAATTAAGTATAGGTCGTATAAGTACTAAGCACTTTGATTAACTAATACCATATATAATTCTATGTAGCTACATCACCATCTAATTGTATTTGTGAAATAACATTTATAAAGTAAAAACGTTTATAAATATCACTTTAGTAAAAATGGCGTAACTTTCCCGTTTTAAGCCCATTTTGTACGTTCTTTACGTCCACGTTCTCATATTAAGACGATGTATCAAAATATTTAATTTTCATATTTTGAGTCCTCTGATGAACAATACTTTTTACTGTTCATATACTTTTATAAATTTAGTTATCGTAAACTCGTAAACGTCGTATTTTATTCGTTTTAACTCCGTTTTTAGTGATTCTTTCGAGCACGTCTTCCTATTTAAAAGCTTCATTTAACTTATGATGTTTTCAAAATAAAAATACCTGATGTGAAAAGTAACTTTTATAAAATTATTTTTATAAAGTATTTATTATCGTAAACTTGCGAAATTCATAACTCCTTCGTTATTGATCCAAAAATTATGATTCTTAATGTTTTGGAATCTTAAAAATATGTACTTTCTAAGAAAAATATCCAGCCTTTTTTTATCAAAGGTGGTTTGTAAGGAGTTTTTATAAAATTTCTTTTATAAGCGCGTTTATTATCGAGTAACATGCAAATGCCGTATCTTCTTCGTTATAAATCATATTTTTAAGTTCTTTATATGGTTGGAATCTGTAGGATCTCGATTAACACTTCACTTCATAGATTTAAACACGAAATCGGAACTAGAAATGAGAAAGGATGAGTTGTTCTTGTAGAGAGAGAAAGAAGAGAGAGAGAGAGAGAGAGAGATGATAGAAAAGAGAAAATGGAATTATTAGAAAATGAATAACTTACTCTTTTCTAAATAGAAAATAGTTTATATACCCCGACACTTAAAAGTGACGCGCGGGATATTTAACTAGGACCCGGGCTCGGGTTTTGCTTGGGATTAAACCCGAAACATATACAATATTAGATTCACTATTGAGCCCGATTCCCGATAATATCCTATTACAACGTTAACTAATTATAGACCGAAGCTCCATCGTAGAGTGACCGAGCTTCATTGTTCAACTCAATAAATTGAGGCTAACAATCTCCTCCGAAGTGAGGTCTTGAACACGGGAATGAGCTTCCTTTATTGACTTAATATTTTTGAGGCTAAAAATCTCCCCCGAAGTGAGTTCATTGATGACACTCCTTCATGAGATCAGTGAGATTGCTTTTGTCGTTTAAGCTCGAGTGTTCTTGGTCTTTTTCTTCGTTGTAATCTGTGTTCCTTATGCTTTGCTATATTGACATTGAGCTTTTGTCATTTGTCTTAAATATCGTCTTTCCAACTTGCGATCTTATGTCTTTGACCAACATGCTCAAGCAACTTTGCATTATCTTGAAACCTTCAAATCAGAGTTTGCGGAAGGGTTCTTGTATATTTAAAACTTAAGCTTTCTAGATAGTATGTCTCGTTAAGATTTAGCATTTGATGGATTGAGTTGCCATTACCCCACGAACCGACCGTGTTTGACCTGCAAGGTTTACGTTAGTGATAAACGATAAAATGTGATTTGAAAATCAATCGACTTGTCACTCGTTGAGAGATGTTTGTAACACATCAGAGAGTTATATATGTGTGTTTATCAAAATTCGCTATCGAACAACCGTGCGAATCGGGGGGTGGCGAATAGGGGTACTGGGGGGGGACGGGGGAGAGGATAGCGATATGCGTTCTGCGCGGTTAGTGTGATATAGTATGTCTCGGCCTGTTGAGTGATCTTGATATACACTGGATGTAGATACATAAGTCATCGGACGACAGTGTCAGGGCTGTCTCGGGGAACTATTACTCTGCAGAAAGCGCGAAGTTAGTAGTCTTGTATCTGAGATGTGCATTGGAAGCATTAGCTCAAGCAGGATTTTCCATCCTTCATTGTGAATACATTAGTATCACACGGATGTTTCTGTGCAAATATCACAATGATATTGCGTAGACCTTGATAACAGCTTGTGAACCTGTATGATGTTCAACAAGTGTTTGAAAATGAATGTGTCCTAACGAGATTTTTTTATTGATCTCTATAGGCTCTAGACTCGATAGTGCAAATTGGTTTTTAGTACTCGAAGGCTGGAGCATATTGCCACCTAATTTCAATATCAACAATCTTGGAGTGGAATGACCAAAGATAGCGTGTGTATCTCCGTGACAAATTAGACAAGTTTTTTGTTGAGAGAAACTCGTAATGGCTGAGAAGGATTGTGCATTGCAGTCATCTGGGTCCATGATGTCGTTTCAATGTCAGCAATCAACTTTTGATTCTGACAGCAATATGTATAGACACCGATTCCTGCCTTAAAGTGTGTGGAGGCTTCTTTCTTTAGACACTTTATCCAATACATTTCTTTTTCATTCTTCAACGCCTTCATGCCTACCAGGAACTCATTACTAGACACTTGTTGTGATTGTTCCAGTGTTTAGCTCAATCTAAGTCGTCATTATTCCCATATACATTCATCTCCAAACATACCTAAGACTGCTATTTCCTAACATTGGATTATCCTTGTGTAGATCTCCGGTTCTGGTTTACGAAAAACGTTAACGTTTCTCATTTTGGAACCTTTTTATGCATAGCATGTAGACCATTTCTATCCCATCTACACTCAAACAAAAAACCCACAATTATACTCAAAACCCAAAAGTATACAAATTATTACCCAAGATATACATGTGGCCCGGTTCTTGGCAATTACCAACACCAAACTAATACAAAAATCACTCTAAGAAATTACCATGTTTTTTATATCAAATGCCAGCAACCTATCTTACACTCTTACACCACACACCATAATCAATCCCTTAACAAAACTACTACTTTCCCTCCCCACAATTAGACTATGAAATTGGGGAGGGAGTAGTTTTGTAAGGGATTGATATGGTGTTGTGTAAGAAGTGTAAGATAGGTTGCTTGCATTTGATTTAAAACACATGGTAATTTCTTAGAAGTGATTTTTGTATTATTTTGGTGTTGGTAATTGCCTAGAACCGGCCACATGTATATCTTGGGTAATAATTTGTATAATTTTGGGTATTGAGTATAATTGTGGATTTGTATGAGTGTAGATGGGTAGAATGGTTCCATCCATGCAAAAAAGGTCCAAAATGCATATCCTTGGTGAAATACCTAAGTGATTAAAATAGTGTCTTGAAATATGTGGGAGAAAATATGGTCAGCATGAATGGTTTGGAACATTTTGATAATGTTTTGAATACATAAGAGTTGTCGTTGTTGATGTATCCAAGAACATTAAGACGTTGTTTTTCGAAAAACTCCCCCTCAAAAATAGGACCAATCGAGAAATTGTTGTCTTTTAAAAACATTGTGAGGGATGGAGTCTTGAACATACAATTTTGAAAGATTATGGGATTTGTCACAAGAAACTACTTGAAAAATTTTGTTAACTATTGAAAACCCAGATTGTTAGAGTTACTTCTCTTCTAACGGTAAGGGTAAGACGCACTAAAACGTAACACTAACCTTTTTTCTTGAGCTAAAATTGAATGTCCTTGTGATAACAGCTCAAGACCGCGAAACGTTAATTTTTCTCTGTTGTAGGATAAGTTAAAACCTTCCCTTAAATTGAAGTCTGGGTTATGTACTGACATCTTGCACAAAAGCCATTTAGAAAAAATAGAAAATGACATGTTTTTGAAACTTTTTTGCAACCACGCTCGAACTTTCATTTACACACCCGTGTCAATGTTAATCGACATTTCTAATCACGTAAATGTATCAGATTCCAAGAGACATGTCCGAGAAGAAATCTCTTGTGGAAATTTCTGATTTCTGATTTGTATTTATATTACCTAGATGTCCTCAGCATTGCTATATGAATGGTAGGAATAGTAATTCCATTTCTTGTCGTGATGTAGCTGTATTGACGTGCTAGAGAACAACTTTGGAACCAGCTTTTGACTTGTCGATCAATGCTGTGGTCGTGAATTTCGAGTTCTGAACGTTATGATCAAAGAGTCATTGATGAAGAACAAGGCCTTAACTGATGTGAACAGAACTCATCTCCATAAGACCGAGGCTTGAGTCTGCTGTGACCAAACGGTCTTTTGAACATGAGGAACGTTCCTGAAGTGTTATTTTCAGCAACACCATTTATCTTTGACTACCGATTGCTTGTAAATTGCTTTGTTCAAACTCATTTGTGATCATCAGATCAAAATTCCTTGAAGCCCTGTTTTCTGAGATATCTTTCTTTTTCGCAACCAAACTCTGAGTCCTTCCTCTGTAGGATTGAACGATGTACCTGTACTTAAGAGAGTACCTGCACTGACATTAATAGCTTGTTTGTTTCACATTTGTTAAGGATATCTGCATTTGAACCATTTGGGGGTTCACTTTCAACCTTTGTTGTGCTAGAGGCAAATGTCTTTCCTGTTGGAACCCATTAAGACAAAACAGTCTTGAGAATTCTACCCGATGGATGCCACCTAAGTACAAGATCTAGGACTTGGGTTGTTTTCTCATAGCATAGTGGTAGTCCTATTTGATGAAAAACCTATGTCCTTTTGGGATCTGTCTTTTTGGTTTCGTTGCAACCCTTATTTGCTCTACGGGTTTATTTCTATTTGTTGTCTTATTGGATGGAACCTTAGCACGCGAGTTGACTTCTTTTAGGAATTTTATTACACAAGCGTCATGATTGGCGTTGAAGACACATTTCTAACATGTCGAGCAAACAAAACGTTTGGAGTCAGAAAAATTTCTAGGGATCCTAGAGTGTTCATGTGTCTTTTTCTTAGCTTCCTCTAGGTAGTGATTATGAACAATGTCGTTTGAGCTATACCTAGATGAGCTTGGTGCAATCATGTGATGAGGTTTTGCAGGGGCAGATTCTCTTCCCTTAGGCAAATGATGTGTAGTGACTGGTTTTGACAAGTCGTTGTTCACATCAACTTGGGAGGCAAACCGTGGTTTTGAAATTCTAGGTCTTTCAGACTTAAACGCAGTCGGTTGTCTAACAACGGATTGGTTTTTGAGTGGTTGTCCAACCGGTTTTCCCAAGATTGATGGCTTTGCAAACTTAGTATTCACACTATTTCCTGTTAGTTTCCTTAACTCATTTTTTAATGCTGCAATTGCAAACCCCTTTTTCTGAATCTGAGCTAGTACATCAGCATTTTCATTAGACTTTTTGTTCAGTTGTTCCATTAAAGAGTCATTCTGGTTTTTGGTCTGAACACGTGTACTTTTGATAGAATCAAAAAGATCTTTGTAAGTCTGTTTCAAGTGCTCTTTTTCTTTATGTAACTGCTCATTCTCTGCGAGTAATTTAGCCACACTATGTTCCAATTCGATGTTTATTGTTTCACTTACATCGATGTCATTTTTAACCTTGGCTTCATTACTTTGTACATTCAAAAATTGACCTTGTTGCCCTTCTTTTAAAACTTGATTTTGATATTTAAGTTCAAGATTAACACAATGTGCTTCCATTCTTGAAAAATCTTTTTGAAATTGGGCAACAGTATTTTTGAGACATACATTTTCAGACTCGAGTGATTGATTTGAGAGTTCAGTTGTCATGTTATCAGTTAATTTAGCAGGTAAAGGACGTATGTCATGACATTGTTCAGTATTCTGGTCAACCTCTCCTTCATTATTGAATTTAGGTTGCTCAGTATGTTGTTGTCCTGTAGCAAAGATATTGATTTCAGTAGTCGTTTATACCTTAGCCATTGGCTCTTCATTATATATGGGTCTGATATCTGCATCATCAACATGTGTATCATTCCCTGATCTGCTGCTTGTATCCTGACTCTTGTGATTCTGTCCCATGCTTTTAATGATAACGTAAACTACAACCAATCTTACTCAATCAACCTTTTCCTCTATCGTCTGCGTTAGTCTTTCATTTACCCTGCTGTCATACTCCATTTTATGCAGTGCTCTTTTCTCAATCGACTTTTTAACATAATCCATGTTTTGGATCAGTGTATCACGGAATTCTAGAATATCGAGTCGAGTGTATTCTAGAAAGTAGTTTCGTGTCATTACAATATATTCATCATTCAAATAGATCTCTATGTGAGTTTGAATGAACATTTGAAACTGGGTCTCGAGTACTTTAAAATAAACCATGGAATCCAATCTCTTGAAATTTCTTTGTTGTCAAGTTGCTTTTTCTAGTATCCACATTTAGGAAGCAACGGGCCTGTGAAAGTCGCATAGATCCTTGACAAAAAACTGTGTAAATGCGCATTGAATCCACCTCGGTTCTACTTCCTTATAAGTCGTTGTTATAAAAGACGCTCTTGAGGTGTGAATAAGTTCATTGAAAAGATAAAAAAACCCATTGACACTTTTCTTTTGATTTGTCCTTGAATTAGTTTGCATTTGAGTTTGTCATCTGATTCCCGAAACACGAAGATAAGGTATCTTTCTTCTCCATTTTATCGTGAGTTGAAGTGAAAGTTGTTGGATCTTAAGTGGATATGATGTGATTGAAATTGTGGTTGTATGCAATTCACGTTCACGGGATTTTACTCGTCTATGATCAAAACCGATAATGATTAACGGGATTTTACAAGATCACTAGATAACCGTGAATGATTTGATTCGGATCAACGTCCAATGATTTAATTGGTCGTAAAAACAGATAATTTTTCTGCTAGTTATAAAGCTGTTTGTTTAAATGCTCACCAAACTTAAACGGGCCTAAAATACAGATGGGCAGTGATCTAGAAAAAAGCAAGTCTTAACACAAATTCCAAAAAAACTGAAAAATGTGCAATAAATCATATAAATGATGTTTTTGGGCTCGAAAAAATCCTTAAACCAGCTAAAGGATGGACACAACGAGATCCGTCTCATATTTCTCTACGAATTGAAGGTTCACGGGCCTAAAACAGACTTACAGATCAAAAATTATGGCTGTTTTACTGAAACCCTTTTCTTCACACAAAAAAAATTCTTAGTAAACCGCTGCCAATTAGTAACTCGTTGTTTGATAACTCGCCGTTTAGCAACTCGCTGTTTAGCAACTCGCTGTTTTAGCAACTTGCTGTTTTGGCAACTCGCTGTTTTAGCAACTCGCTGTTTTAGCAACTCGCTGTTTTGATCAGAAGTCATTTGATGAAGAACAAGGCCTGAACTGATGTGAACAGACGTCATCTCCATGAAGACCGAGGCTTGATCTACTGTTATCAAACGTCTTTTGAACATTGAGGAACGGGGCCTGAAGTGTTATTTTCAGCAGACACCATTTATCGTTGACGACCGAGGCTTGAATTGCGTTGTTCAAACGTCATTTGTGATCATCAGATCAAAATTCCTTGAAGCCCTGTTTTCTGAGATATCTTTCTTTTTCGCAACCAAACTCTGAGTCCTTCCTCTGTAGGATTGAACGATGTACCTGTACTTAAGAGAGTACCTGCACTGACATTAATAGCTTGTTTGTTTCACATTTGTTAAGGATATCTGCATTTGAACCATTTGGGGGTTCACTTTCAACCTTTGTTGTGCTAGAGGCGAATGTCTTTCCTGTTGGAACCCATCTAAGACAAACAGTCTTGAGAATTCTACCCGTTGGTTGTCACCTAAGTACAAGATCTAGGACTGTTGATTTCTCATCATAGTGGTAGTCCTTTTGTGATTGAAAACCTATGACCTTTTGGGATCTGTCCTTTTTGGTTTTGGTTGCAACCCCTTATTTTCTCAACGGGTTGTGTTTCTGTTTGTTGTCTTATTGGAGTTGAACCTTAGCACACGAGTTTGACTTCTTAAAGGAATGTTTATTACACAAACGTCATTGATTGGCATTACAGACACATTTCTAACATTTCAGCAAACAAAATGATTTTGGAGTCAAAAAAGTTCTAGGATCCCTGAGAGTGTTCATGTGTCCTATTTTCTTAGCTTCCTCTAGGTAGTGATTATGAACAATGTCGTATGAGCTATACCATAGAAGAGCTTGGTGCAATCCATGTGATGAGGTTTTTGCAGGGGGCAGATTCTCTCCTTAGGCAAATGATGTGTAGTGACGGTTTTGACAAGTCGTTGTTCACATCAACTTGGGAGGCAAACCGTGTTTTGAAATTCTTAGGTTCTTTCAGACTTAAACCAGTCGGTTTCTAAACAACGGATTGGGTTTTTTGAGTGGTTGTCCCAAACCGGTTTTCCGCAAGATTGATGGCTTTTGCAAACTTAGTATTCACACTATTTCCTGTTAGTTTCCTTAACTCATTTTTTAATGCTGCAATTGCAAACCCCTTTTTCTGAATCTGAGCTAGTACATCAACATTTTCATTAGACTTTTTGTTCAGTTGTGCCATTAAAGAGTCATTTTGGTCTTTGGTCTGAACTCGTGTCCTTTTGATAGAATCAAAAAGATCTTTGTAAGTCTGTTTCAAGTGCTCTTTTTCCTTATGTAACTGCTCATTCTCTGCAAGTAATTTAGCCACACTATGTTCCAATTCGATGTTTATTGTTTCAGTTACATCGATGTCATTTTTAACTTTGGCTTCATTACTTTTTACATTCAAAAATTGACCTTGTTGCCCTTCTTTTAAAACTTGATTTTGATATTTAAGTTCAAGATTAACACAATGTGCTTCCATTCTTGAAAAATCTTTTTGAAATTGGGCAACAGTCTTTTTGAGACAAATATTTTCAGACTCGAGTAATTGATTTGAGAGTTCAGTTGTCATGTTATCAGTTAATTTAGCAGGTAAAGGACGTATGTCATGACATTGTTCAGTATTCTGGTCAACCTCTCCTTCATTATTGAATTCAGGTTGCTCAGTATGCTGTTGTCCTGTAGCAAATATATTGATTTCAGCAGACGTTTGTGCATCATTCCCTGTAGCAAAGTCCATTGGCTCTTCATTATATATGGGTCTGATATCTACATCATCAACATGTGCATCATTCCCTGATCTGCTGCTTGTATCCTGCTCTTGTGATTCTGTCCCATTGCTTTTAATGATAACTAAACTAGCAACCAATGCTTTACTCAAATCAACCTTTTCCTCTATCGTCTGCGTTAGTCTTTCATTTACCCTGCTGTCATACTCCATTTTATGCAGTGCTCTTTTCTCAATCGACTTTTTAACATAATCCATGTTTTGGATCAGTGTATCACGGAATTCTAGAATATCGAGTCGAGTGTATTCTAGAAAGTAGTTTCGTGTCATTACAATATATTCATCATTCAAATAGATCTGTGAGTTGATGAACATTTGAAACTGTGTCTCGAGTACTTAAATGAACCAAGTGATCCAATCTCTTGAAATTTTTTTGTTGTCAAGTTGCTTTCTATCGATCCACATTAGGAACATCGTGCCTGTGAAAGTCTCTGGCATATATGGACCATCAAAGATGCACTTCCTCAGATATTCACCATTCGATTTAGTGTCAAGGTATCGTAGAAAACGCGAACGCCACTGAGAATATCTTCCTGGTCCAAGCATCGGTGGACGATCTTTTGAACCAGCTGCCATGATATTGTTGTGCATTTGGCTATCTGTTGAGGATGTGTTAACTGGAGTAGACATGATGAATGAATAGTTATGAAATATGAAGTGTGAAAGATTTTGTTGGATCTTAAGTGGATATGATGTGATTGATGTTGTGGTTTTGAATACAATAGACGTTCACGGGATTTTACAAGTCTATGATTAGAACCGATAAAAATTTAACGGGATTTTACAAAATCAATAGAAAACCGTGAATGATTTGATTCGGAATCAGCGGCCAATGATTTAATTGTCTAAAAACAGATAATTTTCTGGCTAGGGTTAAAGCTGTTTGTTTAAATAGGCTCACCAAACTGAAACGGGCCTAAAAATACAGATGGGCCGTGAGCTAGAACAAAAACAAGTCTAACACAAATTCCAAAAAACTGAAAAATGTCAATAAATCATAGTAAACGAGTGTTTTGGGCCTTGAAAAATCCTTAACCAGCTAAAGGGTGGATACAACGTGATCCGTCTCGTTTTTCTCTTCGATTTGAGAGGTCACGGGCCTGAAACGGACTTACGGATCAAAAGTTATGGCTGTTTTACTGAAACCCTTTTCTTCACACAAAAAATTCTTAGTAAACCGCTGCCAATTAGTAACTCGCTGTTTGATAACTCGCCGTTTAGCAACTCGCTGTTTAGCAACTCGCTGTTTTAGCAACTCGCTGTTTTAGCAACTCGCTGTTTTAGCAACTCGCTGTTGACCTAGTCAAACCGCCGCCTGACAACTTCCTTAAAACGTGGATCTTGTCAAACCGCCACGAAGAATGCCAAGTACGAATTTTGCAAATTTTCACTAAATGAGCTTATTACCCACGAACAAAGGCTAGAACATACAATATTAAGTGTGTATATCAAGATTAGACACACATAACCTCGTATTTCCTTGTGAATCGTCCAATATATAGCAACTCTCCACGAAGAACACTAACCTTTTAAAGCTTATATTTCGAGCTAGGAGCTTGTTTAACACACGAAATTTTAAGCACTCTTACCTTTTGATGTGTAGAACAAGTGAAGATCAAGATTAACAAACAAATAAGCCCAAAAAAAATTTTGAGCCGTGGGGTTTTTTGTCACAATATAAGCCACGAATTTGAGCTTGTTTTACCACACGAATCAACCACGAATCCACACGTAGCTCTGATGCCAATTGTAGGATCCCGTTAACACTTCATAACATATAATCAATCACGAATCGAACTAGAAAAGAGAAAGAGAGTGAGTTGTTTAGAGAGAGAAAGAGGAGAGAGAATTGAGAGAGAAAAGAGAAATATGAATTATTTTAGAAATGAACAACTAGCTTTTTCTAAATAAGAAAAAGCTTATATACCCCGTCACGTTAAAGGTACGCGCGGGATATTTAACTAGGACCCGGGCTCGGGTTTTGCTTGGGATTAAACCCGAAACATATACAATATTAGATTAACTATCGAGCCCGATTCCCGATATTTCCTATTACAACGTTAACTAATTGATTGACCAAGACTTAAATACATAATGAACGAACTTCCAGTTCGACTCAATATTTTGAGGCTAACACATTGTCGTTGGTGAAAACGAAATTTTAACCCGAGAGATTCAAACTCATATGAAACCATGGGTTGAGATTATTCGTGAAAATGCCATTTGTCTAGGAGGACATAGGGATCATGTCTCTACGTGTCTTTGTCACATGCTTTATTGCATTGAGACATCCACTCCCTATAACCTAGCATTTTTCATTCTCAAAAGAATGGAAAAGACTCGATTCAAACCTAAGGAACTCTTACCTTATGGAATGCTCTTAACTAGGTTATTCAAACATGTCGTGTCCATCTCTCCTGAGCTAGATTTTGATCATTTTCTCTCACATGATCGAGCCATGCATCCGCTCGCTCCTCACTGTGAGCGAAAGACGCGAGCGGATCGGGGAAAGAAAAGACATCATGAGTCAAATGCTAGCTCCTCCACCACTCTAAATCATCCTTCCTCATCTCTTTTACTTGATCACGTGGTTGATGAAAATGATGATGAATCATTTCACTCTAATTCATCTTCACCCTCTCTACAACTTTCCTCTTCATCCAATGTCGTTTCTCGAGTCTGTCAAAACCCTTCTCATGAATACCATGACTTGAACACCCTTTTATCCGAAACCATAACTTTTCAAGCTCAACAACGAAATGCACACCGAGACGGATTAAGGTCAATTGGACAAGCTCTCAAGAACATGATGAGAGGAAAAAGGAAGTAAAGATGCTGGCATAACTTCTAAGAAACTATTACTATTATTATTATTATCTCTCTTATCCAATACATTATATTTCTTTTTATAATTAGAACTAGAAAAATGAATGATGACTTCTGAGTGTTAGGATGATCTTTAAAATAGTTTTATCATCCTATAAATGCCTTACTAGTTAACAATTTAAGCTCTTATGTGAATCTTATTAAGGATTATATCAAAATTGCATGCTTAAGATTAATGATTGATGCATTGTTAGTTTAGATTTACATGAATTTTGACTGACTTGAGGTGTGATACTTTTGTGGGAAAATACTAGGAAAAAATAGTTCTCTCTAGAAAACGGCCCCTGAATTCATCAGGCGGCCCCCTTATCAATCCGGGACCGCCCAACAATAAGGGACCGCCAACAGGAGGGAACATAAATTTCAAATTTCCATTTTTTTTATCTTTGACCACCCTAGTCCTAGACTCTTGCTGGAACTTCCTTCTTTGAACACACAATTTCTTCAATCTTCATCTCTAACACCATGCTTTGCCATTTCCTTTTACCTTTTTCATTATTTAAACCATCAATCTTCTTCATCATCATCATCCTTCTCATATTCTCTTCTTCTTTCACCCAAATGTCTTGCTCAAATCATAACCCAAACTTTTCAAGAAAACCAAAGATGTCGGTTCGTCAAGTATGGAAACGTAAGACATCTCTTCCAAAATCATCACCTACTTGTCAAAATGACTCACCACCACCACTTTCAACTAACACTCCTCACTCTATCTCACCACCTATGAACTACCCACAAAGAGATCGAATTATTAATCAACTTCACACAATCTCCACACTAATTGATTCTCAAACCCCTACACCACCTTCTTCACCACACCCATTGGTTCCACCTCCTATTTATGCTCAAGTATGATGTCATGCTAGCTTTTATCATTGTTGTAGGTACACCACCAACCACTTCCACTTATTAAGAAATGAAATTAATTTCATTCAATTCCTTGTCATCCATCTCATACCTCAATCACAAGTCCATCACCACCATGATTCACCATCTCCATCATTCTCACTCTTCAATTAATCACTCCCAAATAGGGATGGCAATGGGTCGAGGAATTTCGGGGATCATACTTACCATCCCCATCCCCGTTTCTTAGCCTCATCCCCATCCCCGTCCCCATCCCCATCGGGGAATCGATT
>BQNB010111999.1:7284-22237 GCA_026074375.1 Tanacetum coccineum
AAAATTTCCTAAAAAAGAAAAATATTTTTTTGATAATTTTTGTATTTTTTATGAATTTTTAAAACTTTTAACGAAATTAAATTATAAAAAATACTAAACTATTTTTAAAAATTCTGAAAAAATTACTAAAATTACTTGATCCTACAACTATCCTAAGAAAAATAAGAAACCCAAAATTCGGCTTATAAATAAGCCAAAAATAAGCTCAAACGAGCTTATAAGCCTAAGGGACAAAACCCCCTTAAATACCAAGGTGCCCAAGGGTCTAACAGAAAAGACCCAAGGGCACAGCGGTAAGAGAGGTTATATAAAAGAGGTGTATTGAGGGTTGAGACCCGGGTTCGAGTCTTGCTCACCCGGGTTTCCCCTTATCTCCTCTTTTTTTAGAAAACTTTTTACACAAACTTAATAAGCACCTTGAGCTTATCACTTTTTATAACTACGACTTTTTGAGAATGCTTATAAATAAGCTGGAAAAAGGGATTTTTGGTTGGCAGTGGCTTAAATTGAGCTTAAAGGCTCAAGTGGCTTTTTCTTGGTGACTTTTTGGACTATTAAGCTATCATTTGAACAAATAAGCTGAAAGGGGTTTCTAACCTAACCTAAATAAGCACTTATGAGTTAAAAATCTAACAACTAAATAAGCTAAAAAAAGCTAAATCAAATCAACAGTATGCTTAACTAAGCTTAAGGGCACATGGACTTAAGCAAAGCTAACAAGAGCTTAAGAAACTAATAAGCTGGTGAAACTGAAGATAAATAAAAGGAACTAGCTAACCTAACCTAAATAAGCCCTATGCAAACAAATAAGCTAGATAAAACAGACAGAAAAGCTAAAAATCAAATAAGCTATAAGCTAGGATGCTGAAAGAAAGAAAACCTAGGGGCACATTTTGGGCTTAAAAATAAGCAACAAAAAGGGGGTCCTAAGGTCTGAAACTAAGGGATGGTATTAAAGAGCTTATTGGCTTTCTAGAAAAGCCAAAAGCTTGAACTGAGGTTCAATAATAAGCTAGATAAGTAGGCTTAAAGCTGGTGGTTTAGCACCAGGGCACTTCTTCAAAGGAACTTTGATAAAAAGTGAGCTTAGCAATAAGCACTTTAATAAGCTTAAATCAAGAAAAGTAATGAGAAACAGATGAAAAGTGACATGACATGAACTTGTATGCAAAAATTGGGAGTCTAACAACAAACCTAGCTAGCTGATAATTGAAAGTAAAAATTGCATATTTGACTT
Source organism: Tanacetum coccineum (assembly GCA_026074375.1). Lineage (NCBI taxonomy): Eukaryota > Viridiplantae > Streptophyta > Magnoliopsida > Asterales > Asteraceae > Tanacetum > Tanacetum coccineum. The sequence goes on from BQNB010111999.1 coordinate 8,522, forward strand.
TTTGAAAAACACAAAAAAAAACTTGACAGACTTAAAGTAACATTGCAAGTGTAACCTAGGGACTTAACTAGTCATCTTAACACACACAAATGACACTAATTTAAAGCCTTAACTCAGGTTTACAAGAACTTAAGCAAATAAGCACTTTGGCCCTTTCTTAAAACTAGCAGACCTAGGTAAACAATGGGAAAACTTGAAAAACAACTTTTTGAACTTAAAAACTTTGGAAAACAGACTCACAAGGGTTTAATCAAGTTAATCAAAGTTAGCCACATGACCACGACCCATTACCTTATCATTTTGACCCATTTTGGGCTTGTACCAAACACCCCTTTAGATTTCTAAACTAGGATTTTAAGACTATTAGGGACAGATTTAAGCTAAGAATTTTAAGGACAAATATTAAATAGACAATACTAAGTAATAAAAAGCAAAAATACAAAGCAAATAAGCACTTAACTAAGCAAATAAGCAGTCACAAGCAATTTAAGGCAGTTTTAAGCAAATGGTAAGTAAATGAAACTAGAGCAACTAAGAGGCATTTATAAGCATAACTAAACACAACTAAGCACAAAAAGACATAAATAAGCTGAAAATAAGCCACAATAAGCAATGCTACAGTAAAAATAAGCTAAAATTTAAAAAGAAGTATACCTTGAAAGCTCGCTACAGTAACTTTTTAAGCAAAAATTTAAAAGGAGTATACCTTGATCCTTGCTCAAAGCAGGATTGTGTCCTACTAATAAGCTTTAAAAACCTACCCAAGCCGTATAAATAAGCTAAACTAAACACTCTATTAGCCATCCTTGTTTGCTTCATTATCCTTAGTTCTTAATTCACACAGTAACTTTTTTCTTTTTGAATTTTTCTTAAAGTTTTGTATCAAGGTTTAAAAATAGGTTAAACATGGCTTATATTAAGAGCTTATATGATTTTTAAAGAAGTACAAGTAACTTAGAACACAATGTGAAAGACAAACTGAATTTTCATTAAAAAGAGAGTACAAGTACATCAAAAGTAAATTAAGTTGAAAACTAAACTGAGCTAAAAACTACACACTAAAAAACTAACTCTGGTGCCACAATGGCTTACAAAAGCTTTTTATAGCAAAATTAGCTAGGGTTTGGTCTTGCCTTCTTATCTTCACTGGTGTGCTTCTTTGTAGACACAAAACAGCTCTTTGTGCTTGTTGTGAGTGTGCAAACACAAAGCAATCCTAGCCCTTCATTTATCTTGGTACCCACTCAAAATCATCACAGCCGTCGATTTGTTCTTGGCCAATAAGGTGCTTTGGGATTGCCAGCTTGGATAACAGCCCACGTAGGGGGTGGGACTTAAGAGAGTGAAGGGTTTGGAGGGACATGGGGAGGTCAACGAGGTGGAAAGGGACAGGATGTGGGGTTTATGAGTTTGGCGGGAAAGGTTGTGGAAGATGTACAGTAATTCAAAACGGGGGTGAGGGTTTGAGGTTTTGTCAAAAATGGTCCTTAAAGGGTTATATCTCTTTTTCAAACTTCGTCCTTGTGTTTATAAACGTTTGGGAAGTTGACAGAAAAGGTCCCCAAAGGTTATAAAGGTTATTTCATTCATGGTCCTCATGAGTTATAGTTTTGGAGTGTTGGCAGGAATGACCCTTGTAGTTAATACTTTGGGAAAATGGCAGCATGAGTCCCTCACAAGCATTTTCTCTATATTCTTCATTAAATAAGTTAGGGACTTGGCAATTTTGGCCCCTAAACTTATTTTTCTTCATTTTTTGACTTTGGATTTGTCGGGGTTGACTTTGGTTGACTTTTTCAGACTTGGGCTTTGTCTTGACTTTGTCTTTTCCACGCTTTTCCATTCCGTGTTCGGTTTTGTCGTTTTGGCTTTGTTTTTCGTCCTTTTCTTAGATATCCGTTCCTTCACAACACAATTAGCAAAAAAAGCATATATTTGGCATTTTAAGTCCGTTTTTGGTTATTTTAACTTGTTTTTAAAGGTAAAAGGTATGTGTAATTAAACACATACCACCCATAAACCCTTTACCCTTCACCCAAAACAAACATATTTACCCGCCAAAAACACTATTTACCCATAACTCTCCTTGTCTCGTTCACTATTCCCACCAGCCAAAACCATCACTTTCCCTTTAACCCCACATCACAAGAACCCAATTGCCACTTTGGCAATCCTAAACAACACCATTGGACAAGAACAATGAAGGGCCAGGATTTGAGACCTTGGGGACAAAGAAATTTCAATGGTTGTGATTGAGCTTTTGATCTCTCTCACACAGCAAACACAGCTGCTTGAGTCTTTCATAAAACAAGCACACTTGAAGACTTGAAGACAGAGAGAGCTTTAGTATAAATATAGGACATTTGTAGCTATTAGTCTTTGTCAAATTTTTGTTAAGTCCAATCTTGTATTAACAAAATTAGTCCAATTTTAAATTCTTGCATTGTAATTTTCTTAAGTTAATGAAATTTTAAGCTTTCTTTAAATTATTGTCATTTACTTTTATTGTCTTTTAAATACTGTCCTTAAGCTCTTATTTAAGCTTTTGATTCATTAAAAGCTTATTTAAAAGTCTGTTTTAAATTCTGTCTAAAAATCCAAAAAATCACAAAATCTGTCAAAGAGCAAGGAGCAAGGTAAATAGTGGATGGCCTTGGTTTAGAGCTTCTTGGGAAGCATATAGGTTGGTATAAGCTGTTTTGAGAGCTCATTTCCTTGCCATAAGCTTTGGACTCTTGTAAGCTCACTTTTTTCATTTTTTTTGCTTATTCACTGTAGCTTTGCTTATTTCTGCTTATTCCTGCTTTTTATTGCTTATTGTTGCTTATTTGTATTGTTTATTGCTTGTTTGTGCTATTTTATGGAGTTCATGTCATTTGTATGTGTTTTGCTTTGAAACTGCCTTAATCTGCCTTTGAATCTGCTTATGCTTATTTGCTTATTTTCAGTTCTTATTATTGTGTTTTTATTGTTCTTTAATGCTTATTTTTCATTGTTGACATTTTGTTTTCACAAATCTTTGCTTAAAACTCTCTTAATCAGTTTTAAAAAGAACTTCATAATCTTAAAGGGGTGTTTGGGTTAAGGAGTCAAAGTGGGTCAGAAGTGGTTTAAAAACCATTTTGGTCACCTTGCTAACTCTAACTAGCTCATTTGAGTAGATTTTATCAGTTTTTAAAAAGTTTTAAGGTTTAAGAGTTTGTTTTTAAGTTTTTTTTAGGGTGTTCAAAACTGTGGTGTAAAAACAGTTAATAATGCTTATTTAATTAAGGGTTTTAGAACCAGTTTTGAAGAGTTGTTTTAGTGTTGTTTTAAGTGTCAAAATTCATTAGTCTAAGGCCTTTTCAGTTTACTTTTGTTTTCCAATACCCTGTTAAAATTTTGTTAAGTACTTTTTAAGTTTAAAACAACCCTTTTTAGTTTCAAAATTAGGTTAGTTAGAATCATTTTTAGAATTTCCAATTTTTAGCATAAGCTCATTGGATGTTAGTTTAAATCTATTTCAGCTTGTTTTGTAATTTTAAGCTTATTTCTTAGCTAATTGTTGGGCTGCAATAAGCCACTTCTCTTTTTAAGAAAACCTAAAAAAATGCAACCTGTGTAAGACAGCCTTTTCACAAGGCTTTTTCTTGGCTTATTTTATTTTCAAATTCCTTTTTCTTTGTTGTTCTAAGAAGCTTATTGTTCAAGCTTTAAGCTGGTATAACTCACTAAGCCATAAGGATCCCTTAAAGTGCTTAAAAGTAAGCCTAAAAGTACCCCTTAGGCTGTGTGAGTGATAGTTTAGCCATTTAGCTTATTTGATTTTTATAGCTTATCTGTTTGTTTTTCCTTGCTTATTTTGTCTGAATTTGCTTATTAGGTGTAGTTAACTATCTGTTTTAGCTTATCTTTCTTTTACATTAGCTTTTTAAGTTTAAAATAAGCCCTCAGTTTTAGCCTTTGTTACTTAGTTTAAAATACCATTCTGCCAGCTTATTTGAGCTTTTCCTGTGCTTATTTTAAGTTTTTGTAAAAAGTCACTTTTTTAAATTTGCTTATTTTAGTCTGTTTTATAAGTTTTAAAAAAAGGGTAAAAAAATGTTTTCAAAAAAGAGAGAGGCATGGGGGTCGAACCCATGACCTCCCCCTTCACACACATACATATTTAACTCTCACACACTTAACCATCGGTGCCAGTAGGACCATCTGGTCACTACTCCACCCATTTAATTTTTACACCTTTCTTTTCATTTTAAGCTATAAGCCACGTTTGGCCTATTTCTGCTTATGCTGGCTTATTTGATAAGCCAATTATCCAGCAATAATTTTCTTAGATTAAGCTCACCTCAAAGCACTTTTCAGTAATTTTTCAGAATTTTCCAAGATTGTTTACTAATTTTTATCAAATTTTCTTTTTAAAACAGTTTTTAATTCATAAAAAATTATTAAAAAGTCAAAAAAATATAATTTTTTTAGGAAATGGTCTTGTTAATCGGTTAGGCTGAAGAAAATTAAATTTGCTTTCGTAGGGTAATTTTGTAAATTGCGGTTTTGTTAAAGAACGGTTTCGAAATTGAAATATGTGGGTTTAAAAGGTATAGGGGAATGAATGTTTGTTTATGGTTTGAAGATTTGTAGTGGGGTAGGTTGTTGTGTGAGGATATTTATCCATTTAGGTTAGGAAATAAACTAAAAAATCATGTTAAGGGTTTAAATTTGGATAATTTAAGGTTTTTAAATCGCGTTTTAGGATTCCCGTTCTCGTTTTTTTAGGTTTTAAATCACTATTTGCTTCGGTTTTAGTTTTTTCTTTACTCGTTTTTGAATTTCAATTGTAGAATTAGAATCCCAATCCAAAAATCTTGAACCATTCAAAAACGCGATCACAAACGTAACCCGATTTTTAATTCACACCTCGTTGTGAAACGACCCGAGAGGTTTTTGGATTTTGCTTTGGTCAAAAAGAATTTCTTTGAGTCTTTCGGAATACGTATACTATAATTGAATTATAATTATTGATTATTATTATATATTTATATATTTATATTATATTTATATATAGTAAGAAATCTTTGGTTATCATTTTGGCGCAGCTGCCGGGGAGGTGTGTTCGATTTTCGTGTCTACGTTTGAAGATTAGTTTTTGAAGACCCTTCCCTCATGAAGTTATCAATTTCGTTTGTGAATATTTTCTTTTTAATTTTATAAAAATATAAAAATACAAAAATATTTTCCACTTCTTTTTAAAGAAAAATCAAAAAATATAAAAACATTGTCTTTAAAAATAAAAATCATCATAAATATAATGTTATCAACTTGAACATTATCATAATAAGTTCTCGAACAAAAGATTTAAAACTTGCCTTTGTGTCACTTGTTAAGTACGACTCACCTTTAAAAGTTAAACAAACTCTAAAAGGGGTATAAGGAGGGTTGTTCCGAGGAACTACGACCCGAAAGGAGAAGGTTTTTAATAGCTTCGCGCTTTCCCGCTCCTCCGCTCCTTTGTGCATTTTTTTTAGAGAGCTACCGTGAAGCAAGTTGATTATCGGTTTAAGTTATTCGATCTCATTTTGTCCTTTAATAAAATATGAAAACTAAAAATAATCTCCTTTAACCTCTTTGTCATTTAATTCTTCTTCCTATCCCTCTTAATTGTTTAATTCTTATGGCGTCATTCGACTATCGTCATTGTTTTCATTGTAAAAGTCGTATGAACGAAGATGAAGATCGTTGTTACCGGTGTATTTGTGAGCAGTGTGGAAAAAATTGTAGAGATGGATTTCGTTATATGTGCAATTCAGTCATTAATCCAAATCCTGATTCTTTTATTAATTCTCCAAACTTTTCCGACTACACTCCACAACCCCAGTATCAGACATACTCTTGTGAGTTATGTGGGAACGATGCTCGTTATGGTCACTATTGTACACCACAAGTTCCAAACCTGGAACCATGCTACAATCAAAACTATGATGAGTTCCCACAAACTGACTTCACCAAGTCTTCCACAGTAATCTTTGTTGTACCCCGTTGGTGGGGGTCCTCATAGACTTTTCAATGTGATCTTTAATTGAGCTGTGAGTCAGTCGCAGAGCTCGAGGGGATGTGACAGCTTCTCCTCGTGAAAATGCGGGGACCTCATGAGACTCTTCAATGTCAACCGATGAATTATTACGAACCTAATCCGTGTTATGATTCTAATTATTCCGGTTTTGACCAAATTGAACCCTGCAGTTTCCCGTCATTCATCAACCTCCTCAAGAAATGAGTATCCAATATATGGAGGATCTGAAGCAGCAGTATTTAGATGAAATGAAAACTTTAATTGATGGAAAGGATTATCATAATGGGAATATTGATATTGAGATTAAGATTAATGAGCTTAAGGGAAATTTCAATGAAATGAGTACTGAAATTAGGAAAAGGAAAAAGAGCAACCAGAGCAGGTGGCTAATCTTAGTACTTATCCTTCGCGACATTCCACTCATGTTGCTAAGACATGAAGATGACAGAGTAAACTATAGCAATCACACTTAGAACCCCGTTGACTCACTCATAATGGAGGATGAGCATCTTGACACTATTCCAGAAACGGAATCGGACGAATTCATAAAGTCTAGTGTTGAGAACCTTGTCCAAAACCCAAGTGAGTCCGAGGATGAATGTGAGTGTGATGTGCCCGATTGTGATGATTCTCAAACGACAAATTTTTCAACGTTTTCCAATCCTCTCTTCGACGATTCTACCTCTAGTAATGATAAGTCAAGTCATGAGGGGGTTATACACGAAATGAGTTTTAAAACTTATTCGAACCCTCTTTTTTATCTTGACGAGGAAATCATTTCTAGTGAGTTTAATCCGATTCATAATGAAGACCTCCATTCTATGCCGAAAGATATCGTTCTACTATACTCTATCATCTCACTATCTTCTTGAATCATTAGTCCATTCGTGATACTTTTGATGGCTTCCCCCCTAAATTGATTTCTTCTCGATGAGTTCGCCAGTGAACTCACTCGTCTCCAATCAATTCCACCGGGAATTGATAATATCAACCTTGATCCGGAGGGTGATATTTTGTTTTTGGAAAGTTTGCTTTACGATAACTCTTCTCCCCGACCACCGAAAGCTTTTCAAGACAATTCTAATACTATCATCGAGTCTCTTCCCACATTTCCTATCCCCGTTAAGGATAGTGACTCTCTTAGGGAAGAGATCGATATATTTCCCGGTCTGGATGACTCAATACCACCGGGTATTGAGAGTGATGATTACGACTCGGAAGGAGACGATAATTCTACCGTCCCTTCCCGCGTTCGAATAATTCATGATGAATTATCCCGATTTCCGGGAGATTCAACATTAATGTGGTGGAAAGACATCCCGAGATGATGTCCTAAACTTTTTTAGCCCAACCCATCCAACCCGCATGATGGATTTCGACTTCATTCCTTCTAATGATCTCGGATCCGATCATGATATTTCTTCTCCTTTCGGAGATAGAAACAAGATTTACGATCCGAGGATATGCATTGAAGTCGAATCCATGATATTTCTTACTACTCTTTCCCCTGTAATTAATACTTTACTTCCATTTTCATCCAAAAATGAAGACAAAGTTTTCAATCACGATGTTCTTGCTTCAGAGGAGAAATCTCCTCCTTCTTCATCACATCGGGCTTTAAAGCTTTCCATCTCATTTCTGAAAGCCCGATGATGTTCAATGAGAGAAAACTCCTATTTGGGTGTTCGTTCTCTCCATTTCTATCCCCCTTGATCTTCTCAAGTATGGGGGGAATCGAGGTCAGCTCAAGACTCAGTTAACAAAAAATAAAGCCTTCGTGGGTGGCAACCCCATGCTTACTCCCTTGTTTATTAACCAATATAGTGTTTTGTTTGTTGATGAGGCCCGTCTCTTCATTTTCCATGTTTTGTGTTTTATGAATGAATGTTCTAGGATTGCCTAGATTTTGAAGCCTCTCGTGCTCACGGTTTTTGTCCTTCGTTCACTCGAGCTTCAAATCCTCAGCTTCATTTTAGGAATCCAATCCAAATCTTATCGACTAACGTTTATCTTTATGCATACTTAATAAACAGCGCTTAGATTTACGTAGAACCCTTCTTAAAACATTGAGGAAATGTTTAGATTTAGTATCGGATCTATCGATTTTGATTATAGCCCCAGTCGTTGTTTTCCACATAATCCCGTTTTTACCACCATAAAATTAAAAAAATATAATTGTGATTTTGTGCAAAAATGAAATTTTTTCAAAAAGAAAATAAGTGATTGTCACAATTTTGACTTTCCTCTGGGAGAATAAGAAATAAATTGTTGACATCGATCGACGCGTTTGAGCTCTACTTTGGTTCCTTAACGTTTAGACCAAACATTCGCGGTAAATTCGCGAAGGACAAAGAAAATGATAGAGTTAAGTATGATTGGATGCTAAACAAGGATTATTTGGAAATTTCTTAAGAGCCATAAGTGTAAGTTTGTGTTTTTTCTCCCATAAAACATCTAACCGTATTAATAAAATGTGCTCTCTTCGAAAAGTTACACTTAAATAAACAATTTTTGAAGTCATAGTCGAATAGCAATAATTTTACTTCCTAATTTATGACTTAAATTTCTAAAAAAACGAAATTTCTCTATATCGTGATATTATAAGTGTAAAAAAAATTGAGTAAAAAAATAAATTGTGTGCTATAAAAGTTATTGCATCTGCCGGCTTCACAAAGATAGTTGTTAGTCTTCTTAAATAAGGCACATAGTAATTTATCCGTCCGAGACCTGAATAGAAGTTTGCTGCATCTTGCCGGCTCACAACCGATGTTGCAGCCTTCTAAAAGGTCGAGGATTTCATTAGTTTAATGGATGTGTAATTATATTAAGTGTAGTAAACGTGAATTAATAAATATAGGGAAAATCTCTTTTTCTTAAATTTAAATATGCTTTTGAACTAAGACTATTTCATTTTAAGTTGTGATTTTTCTAAATAAGCTATGTATAAACGGGAAACCTAAGAGTTTTTGAAACCGAAGGTCCGTGAGTCCCGATACTAGTCTCTGTGGGGTGTCAAAAGCCTGGTCACTTAGCCGCAAGGTTGGGATGTGCCGAGATGAAAGTCGCTACATGGGATGATCTCGCCTTCAAACTCATTATTCTCGGGTGGAACGTGAAGCATAGAAATTTTGCAAAACGTTGATCCATGGTTGAAATTCGAAATGGCACATTCACCTAATATATATAATAATTGTCGGGAGTGAAAAGTTCACAAGTTATAAATATGAGTAGTGTTAGCATCTTAACTTATATTTAACGGTGATTTCGTTTTAAGCTTGGTTTGGAATAAGTGAAAAGTCGGGAACGATGAATTTATCCTTTTTGGGGCATTTTAGGATTGAAATGTTTCTTGTCAATTGGATCCCATAAAAGTAAAAATAACGAAAGTCAAACATGTTAGTTAGTTGCTTGAAATGAAAAGTACAAAAAAATGAAAAAAAGGAAAAATATAAAAATATGTATGGGAATAAGTGTAAAAAATTTAGAAATTGGACAAAATGTGCCTTTTCTAAACTATGATTCTTTCATTCCCCATGAATGAAACACTTAGCTACTTTTTAAGGTTATTAGTCGAGGGGGATTGAGAACTCTTTATTTTTCATAAGTGTTTTACTTATAGCATTGCGTGAGACACGGCAATAGTTCAAAGTGGGGGTATTTTGTATGTGCTAAATACACAAACCTTTGACCTTTAAAACGGACTTAAACGATCAAAAAACATACCCAAAAAATACATTGTATTCGAGTGTTATCATCTCTATTGTTGCAGGAATCGATATAGACAAAAGACAAAAGACACACAAAAAGGACAAAACCGAGCACATGGAATTGGAAAGAGCGAAAAAGTCAAAGTCAAAGTCAAAAAAGACAACCACAGACAAAGTCATTCAAGACGAAACGCGGGATAAGAAAAAAAAGCCCGTGCCCCAGGAATCAAAGAAATACCTAAGGGTACCAATCTCCGCACCATCCTAATAGGCCAGGTGCAGCCCATTAAGACATTTACACTAAGGCTTAATAAGCCTTATACCATAAAAGGCCAAAAAAACCCCTTTCCATATTACATGTCCCATTTACAAAGCCCAAACCAAACTTAACAGCCAACAACGGCTGTTAGTTTTATTTCACCACAAGGACCACTCATGAAATAAAGATATATAACCTCAGGGGCTAAAATTGCCAAATCCATACATTAACAACCAAAAGTACTACACCATGAAATCACATATAACAAAGTCAGGGGCCAAATGTGCCATTTCCTCAAACTTGTACCCTGCTTAACCAAAACCTTTTTCCCGCCCATATTACTGTTTAACCATCCCTGTCACTATCCCTCGTTTACTATACCACCAGTCAAAACCATCACTCTCAAACTACTCACCACACCTCACTACACTCCATATCCACCTTAGCAATCCCTCAAAACCCTATTGGTTGATGAATAAGACATAAAAATAAAGGGCTGTGATCATCACCTTGGGCTCCAAGATGAATGGAATGCTGAGATTTGCTTTGGCCTACCTCACGACAACTAACACAAAAGCTGCTAGATTCACTCACAAAACAAGCACAATTAAAGACTGAAGAGCTTTTAGTATAAATAGGACTAGTGTAGCTTATTTGTATTTTGTCGAATTTTTGTTAAGTCCAATCTTGTATTAACAAAATTAGTCCAATTTTAATACTAACAATTGTACTTCATTGTCATTTAAATACTTGTCATTTAAATTCTTGCATTGTAATTTTCTTAAGTTAATGAAATTTTAAGCTTTTTTTTAAATTATTGTCATTTACTTTTATTGTCTTTTAAATACTGTCCTTAAGCTCTTATTTAAGCTTTTGATTCATTAAAAGCTAATTTAAAAGTCTGTTTTAAATTCTGTCTAAAAATCCAAAAAATCACAAAATCTGTCAAAGAGTAAGGAGCAAGGTAAATAGTGGATGGCCTTGGTTTAGAGCTTCTTGGGAAGCATATAGGTTGGTATAAGCTGTTTTGAGAGCTCATTTCCTTGCCATAAGCTTTGGACTCTTGTAAGCTCACTTTTTTCATTTTTTTTTGCTTATTCACTATAGCTTTGTTTATTTCTGCTTATTTATTGCTTATTGTGCATATTTGTAATTGTATTTATTGCTTGTTTGTGCTATTTTATGGAGTTCATGTCATTTGTATGTGTTTTGCTTTGAAACTGCCTTAATCTGCCTTTGAATCTGCTTATGCTTATTTGCTTATTTTCAGTTCTTATTATTGTGTTTTTATTGTTCTTTAATGCTTATTCTTCATTGTTGACATTTTTTTTTCATAAATCTTTGCTTAAAACTCTCTTAATCAGTTTTAAAAAGAACTTCATAATCTTAAAGGGGTGTTTGGGTTAAGGAGTCAAAGTGGGTCAGAAGTGGTTTAAAAATCATTTGGGTCACCTTGCTAACTTTAACTAGCTCATTTGAGTAGATTTTATCAATTTTTAAAACGTTTTAAGGTTTAAGAGTTTGTTTTTAACTTTGTTACTTAGGGTTGTTCAAAACTATGGTGTAAAAACATTGATAATGGTTATTTGATAAAGGTTTTAAAACCAGCATTGAAGAAGTTGTTTTAGTGTTGTTTTAAGTGTCAAAATTCATTAGTCTAAGTCCCTTTCAGTTTACTTTTCTTTTGCAATACTCTGTCAAAATTTTGTTAAGTACTTTTTAAGTTTAAAACAGCCCTTTTTAGTTTCAAAATTAGGTTAGTTAGAATCATTTTTAGCTAATTGTTGGGCTGCAATAAGCCACTTCTCTTTTTAAGAAAACCCAAAAAATTGCAACCTCTGTAAGACAACCTTTTCACAAGGCTTTTTCTTAGCTTGTTTTATTTTCAAATTCCTTTTTCTTTGCTGTTCTAAGAAGCTTATTGTTCAAGCTTTAAGCTGGTATAACTCACTAAGCCATAAGGATCCCTTTAAGTGCTTAAAAGTAAGCCCAAAAGTACCCCTTAGGCTGTGTGAGTGATAGTTTAGCCATTTAGCTTATTTGATTTTTATAGCTAACCTCCACTACCAAACACCAATACACCTCCCCTCACACCCTATATCCCGCATCACCCCCCCCCTCACAACATATCAACCGAATTTTCCCACAGAGCTCCTCTCTCTGCACACCATTCATTCACAACAAACCCCACCCCCTACCCCCACCCCCCCCGTCATCTTCCCCCCCTCATCCTAGCAGTCAGTCTCCCTTAACCCACCATAATCTATCCGACAATCCCTCCAGGCACCAACACCATATCTCAATTCCCCAGTCCTACACTGTCCACTTTCTCACCATACCCCATAACCCCCCCAGTAGCATCTCCAACCAAAGCCACCAGTCCAAATCTGCACCCTCAACATTAATCCCAATCCCACCTCCCAAGCTGGGTAATCCCACATTAGTTTATGGTCAGGGAGACAAACCCCATCAACTCACAAAACCAAAACAATCCTCAGTCCATAGTCTGTTTTTCCTTGCTTATTTTGTCTGAATTTGCTTATTAGGTGTAGTTAACTATCTGTTTTAGCTTATCTTTCTTTTACATTTGCTTTTTAAGTTTAAAATAAGCCCTCGGTTATAGCCTTTGTTACTTAGTTTAAAATACCATTCTGCCAGCTTATTTGAGCTTTTCCTGTGCTTATTTTAAGTTTTTGTAAAAAGTCACTTTTTTAAATTTGCTTATTTTAGTCTGTTTTATAAGTTTAAAAAAAAGGGTAAAAAAATGTTTTCAAAAAAGAGAGAGGCATGAGGGGTCGAACCCATGACCTCCCCCATCACACACTTACATATTTAACTCTCTCACACTTAACCATCGGTGCCAGTAGGACCATCTGGTCACTACTCCACCCATTTAATTTTTATACCTTTCTTTTCATTTTAAGCTATAAGCCACGTTTGGCTTATTTCTGGCTTATTTGATAATTTTTATCAATTTTTCTTTTTAAAACAGTTTTTAATTCATAAAAAATTATTAAAAAGTCAAAAAAATATAATTCTTTTTTAGAAAATTTTCTTTTATCGTTTAGGACATAGGAAAATTAAATTTGCACTCGTAGGGTTAAATTTTTAGGATTTTGATTTTTAAAGAACGGGATTAGAATCCCGTTCTCGTTTTTCGTGTTTTAGCCTTATTTGCTTTCGTTTTTAGGTTTTCTTTACTCGTTTTTGCATTTCAATTATAGAATTAGAATCCCAATCCAAAAATCTTGAACCATTCAAAAACGCGATCACAAACGTAACCCGATTTTCAATTCACACCTCGTTGGGAAACGACCCGGAAGGTTTTGAATTTTGCTTTGGTCAAAAAGAATTTCTTTGAGTCTTTCAAAATACGTATACTATAAATGAATTATAATTATTGATTATTATTATATATATATATATATATTTATATTATATTTATATATAGTAAGAAATCTTTGGTTATCATTTTGGCGCTGCTGCCGGGGAGGAGTGATATGATTATCGTGTTTCGTTTGAAGATTAGTTTTTGAAGACCCTTCCTCGTGAAGTTATCATTTTCCGTTTGTGAATATATTTTCTTATTATAAAAAAAATTATAAAAATAAAAAAAAACCAACAATACTTTTCCTAAAGTATTGAAAGTACCAAAAAAAATTGAAAAACCAACAAAACAAATCGTGTTGTTAATCGTTATA
>BQNB010112000.1:906-22237 GCA_026074375.1 Tanacetum coccineum
TTGTTCGGAATGATCATAAGTATGCAAAAGTACAACTTATTTATGAAAAATAAGAGATGACTTACAAGAAAGAATGACTAGAGGATGATTAAAGACTAGAACAACCCAAACGTTGTTTATAAACTACCCGAATATAATAAGAATCAACCTCGAACAATATATCTTCAATGGTTTCTAGATCAAAGATGAGAAAAATGATGAATGTATGGTTATGAAAGGGGTGTTTGTTCGTCGGCTATGGGAGAGAGTGGAAGAAGAGAGCACAAAATTTATTTGGTGTGTGTGAGAAATGATGCATGAATGAGGAATATATGAAGCTAAAATTCAAAACAAGAATCCTATGTGTGTGTGGGGGTATCCGGATGCAAGAAGGGGGGGGAATAGGGACCAATTTGATCTACAAATGAGAGTGTAGAGAGGACTAGTCCTTTAGCCATTTTGTAGGAAACATGTTTTCTTTGATTCAAAATTCAAATTACAATAATCCTATGAGTGTGTGTGTGTGTGACCGGTTGCATGCAAGAGCCAAAGGGGGACCAATTTGGTCTCCAACATTCTAGGGATATAGTGCTCTATTTGATTTAATTTCAAGGGTTCCATGCACAAGTATAAGTTACTAACTATATCCGAAACACGCAAATAACGAAAATGATTAACGAATTCACGTAAAATTTTGAAATTTTAAATATCAATTAAAAATGTAAAACCGCGTCTACTAACGAAAGACTAGAATGTCTGGATGCACGGATCACTTCCGACAATGATTCTCAGTAAATAACGGAACAACTTCCCGGTTAAACGTAAAAATTAAACGAAACATTAAAAATTCAAATTACCAAACGGAAACGGATAAAATATTGATCAAAAATTTATGGGGTGTCACATCCTTTCCCCATTAAAATAGCTTTGTCATCAAATCTTAAGACGTAGCATTCGACGAAGGTTCAGGATTAGCAAAAAGGTCTGGGTACTTTTTCTGCATTTGGTCTTCTCGTTCTCACGTAAACTCAGGACCTCTCCTAGAGTTCCAGCGTACCTTGACAATCGGAATACGGCTCTGTTTCAGACGCTTGACCTCACAGTCCATTATTTTGACAGGTTCTTCAATGAAGTGAAGTTTTTCGTCAATTTGGATTTCATCCAGCGGTATAGCAAGAGTTTCGTCAGACATGCATTTCTTTAAGTTATAGACGTGAAAAGTACTATGAACTCTTCTCAACTATTTCGGGAGTTTAAGTCGGTAGGCAACGGTTCCTACTTTAGAAATGATCTTAAAAGGTCTAATATAACAAGGGTTCAGCTTTCCCCGTTTGCCAAAACGTATCACTCCCTTCCATGGCGATACTTTCAACATGACCTTATCCCCCACTTGAAACTCAAGGGGTTTTCGTCTTACGTTGGCATAGCTCGTTGATGATCATGGGCAGTTTGGATACGGCTCTTGATTTGAACAATCTTCTCAGTTTTCTCGAGGATGATCTCTGGGCCAGTGAGCTGACTATCCCCAACTTCAGCCCAACAGATAGGTGATCGACACTTATGCCCATAAAACTCCTCAAATGGTGCAGCCTTAATGCTGGTATGGTAACTGTTGTTATACGAGAATTCCACCAACAATAAATGTCTATCCCAACCTTTTCCAAAGTCGAGTACGCAAGCACGCAACATGTCTTCTAATGTTTGAATGGTCCTCTCTCTCTGACCATCGGTCTGCGGGTGATAGGTTGTACTCATATCCAATTAAGTACCTAAAGCTTTCTAAAGCGATTGCTAAAAGTGGGATATAAATCTGCTATCACGATCGGAGATGATTGAAACTGGCACTTCATACCTCAACACTACCTCCTTCAAATATTGTCTTGTCAATTTTTCTATCGAGTCGTGTTTTCTCATGGGTAGAAAATGTGCAGACTTAGTGAGATGATCAACGATTACCCAAATCGTGTCTTGACCGGTTGCTGTCTTTGGCAACTTAGTCACAAAGTCCATCGTTATGTTCTACCATTTTCACTGGGGTATCTCTGGTTGAACCAACAATCCAGATGGCTTCTGATATCCATCTTTAACCTTGGCACACGTTAAACACTTGCTGACGTAGGTGGCAATTTCTGCTTTCATGTTGGGCCACCAATACAACTTCTTCAGGTCTTGATACATCTTATCCGATCCAGGATGGATGGAATACTTTGACTTATGAGACTCGTGCATAATCAAAGCCCTCAAGTCACCATAGCACGAAATCCAACTCTGGTTGTTTAAACATAACGTTCCGTCAGCACGAAGTTCAAGCTTATTAATCATACCATGCAGGTCTTTGGTTATGAAATTCTCTTCCTTTCTGGCTTCCAATTGAGCACTCATAATTTGTTTAGGAAGTTTAACCCAATAGTCATAACTAAGGCCCGAACTCGCAGTGGCTTAATCCTCTCCTTTCGGCTCAATGCATCAGCCACCATGTTCACCTTTCGTGGGTGGTATCGAATCTCACAGTCGTAATCGCTCAAAACTCTAACCATCGTCGTTGTCTCACATTCAACTCAGTGGCTTAATCCTCTCCTTTCGGCTTAGTGCATCAGCCACCACGTTTACCTTTCGTGGGTGGTATCGAATCTCACAGTCGTAATCGCTCAAAACTCTAACCATCGTCATTGTCTCACGTTCAACTCTTTCTGATCAAGAATATGTTGCAAACTCTTGTGATCAGTGAACATGACACACATCGTACCATACAGATAGTGTCTCCACATCTTCAAGGCAAACACTATTGCACCAAGTTCTAGGTCGTGTATGGTATAGTTCTTTTCATGGACCTTGAGTTGGCGAGATGCGTAAGCTATGACTTTTTCCTTTTGCATCAAAACTGTGCCCAACCCTTTATGCGAAGCGTCACAGTAAACCACAAAGTTCTCACTTCCCTCGGGTAAAGCCAAAATCGGCGCACTACACAATTTTTGTTTCAACAGTTGAAACGCAGCTTCTACTTTTTCTACCCAATCAAACTTTACACTTTTCTGGGTCAATTTCGTCATAGGCCTAGCGATCTTCGAGAAACCTTCGATAAATCATCGGTAGTAACCGGCTAAACCCAAAAATTAATGAATCTCGGTTGGTGATAACGCTCCAAATATACATAAAATATCCCTTGAAAATACATTAAATATATATGTTAACACATGAAATATTGCAAAGTTTGGTTGTTTGTTGTGTAATAATAATTTCAGGACCAAAAGTGACAAAAAGGACTAACGATGCAAAGAAATCCAATTAAATGCACTAACGGTCGTTACAAGAAGAATCTAGAAGAGAATCCAAGGAGGAGTTAATGAACGAGGCAAAAGTGTGGTGCACAATTTATTTTGTGCGGCGTACTTCAAGACGAAGTAAATGCCATTCAATTAAACAAGTACAGCGTACTTTTTCCTAAGTGCGGCGCACTTTGAGCATCAGTTACAGAAATATCATCAAGGGCATAATTATTATGAAACTCTTGAGTTGCCTAATCATTGTACCTGCTACTACCCTAAACCCTATAAATAGGACACGAATTTAGAGAACAATCCATCCCATTTTCATCTCTCAATCATCAATTCATCAATTCCAAGTGATTTTAGTAGTTCTAAGGAGGTTTTTGAAGGTTAACCATCACCTTCATCAATTTCCGGGTAGAGAAGGAAGTAAAGCATAGCTGAATCTTAGAAAGTTAGAGTTTCTAGTGTTACTATAGTCAATTGTTACTTTATTCTTAAAAGGAGTTGCAATATTTGGAACCTTTGCTCTTGGAATTTGGTAAAAACATGTTTCTATCCTTTGATAATATGAATGTTGGATTTATCATGATTGTTATATGTGTTGTTATTATGATTGTTTAGTAGATTAACATGTTTGGTTAGGAGCTATATGATTATTATGGATCAAACTTGACTTTTGAATGAACTTTTGATATGAATAATATAAGCTTGATGCTTTTGAACTTGTACTCTTTAATCTTTGTTTGATCACCACTTATCCTGGATATAGGTCGAAAGACTCTGGTTAAGTGATTGATTTCCATGTTGTTTGTTTGCGACAACTAGACCTTAGTCTTGTGAGGATTGGCTAAGTAAACGAGCATTAACCTAAGTACAAAAGGGTTTAACGCTAAACCACATGTCTAACGAATTTGGTTTAGCAAGTTTATATTACTCATTATCAAACACGAATCACACTTAAAGCATTTTCATAATAAAAGATAAAGGCCAAAAGGGTTTTTCATTATGAACAATAGATAATCTTTTTAATTAACTAAACATTCTTAAATCTACTATAAATACATTCGTGAATCATTCATCTACTCAAGTTTATCCATAATGTTCTTGTTCCTTAACCAAACATAGCCTTATATCATTGAATCAAACCATTATCTTTAGATCGTGATAGTCTATAAGATAATTCCATTTTCGTAATATTATCGACTTTTTCTAAGAATACCCAATCCCATGGAACGACCTGGTCTTACCTAAAAAGATTATACTACATACGTGGGTTATACTTTTACCCGTATGTTTCCATCTATTAACCGGTAATTCTAGTATTATAAATTTAAAGCTTTTGAAACACATCAAAGTTTTTAGCGTCGCTGTCGGGGATTGATTTTATTCTGGAATTAGTCATTATAATTTTACAAACCAAAAATTTTCAAACTCGCTGTACAGTTTTCTGGTAAACTGACCAAATTTTCTTCAGAAAGTGCGCCGCACATAGCATTTGTGCGCCGGTCTTTTTTGCAAAATTCAGAAAGTACGCCGTACTTATATCAAGTACGCCACACTTCCTGCCCCTTTCACTCAACATAATTAGTTTTTAAAAGGAGAGCATCTAAACCAAAAACCCCAAAACCCATAAATTTTAATTTGACCATTTTGAAAATACGGAATTTATTCTTCGTGTTCATAATTTTCGAATTCTTGTATTATCATAAACTGCGCATTAAAATAAAAAAAATCAAAAAGAACTATTTTATGCCTTGTTTGCTTAAAATTATGAGTACTTATACTTGTTTATTGCTTGCTAGATGTTTCTTATTAAATTTAAACTCCCTGAAAAATAAAAATAATGAAAATTTTAAAAGAATTAAGAAAAATTATAAAAATCGTATGATGGTAAGTGTGTTTAAAAACATGATAATTGCCATGTTAAATAGATCTTTAAGGAATAATAAAAATAAGAAACATAAAAATACTAAAATTAAAAATTATAAAAGCTTTAAAACTCAGAAAGTACACCGCACTTCTTTTGAAGTGCGCCTCACTTTCCTGCCTGAAACCAAACATAATGATTATTTCTTCGTTTTTGAACGAAAGTTGTTTGCATTCAAAAATGAAATATGTTTATTAATAATATGTAAGTATAAAAAGCTATTGTTATTTGTTTTAACTAACCCACTAACAGTTGTTTTAATATTGTCTTATTCTATAAGGATTATGGACCCAAATTCAAATCTCGGAAAAATTTGTTTAGGAGATAATGTGATTGAGATATCAAGTGACAAAATTGAAGGATTAGGAGATTGGAACTCTTCGGAGTGTCAAGACACGACTGGTAGTAAAGGAAAGAAAGTCATGAACGCACTCAGTTTCTACAGGATGGAAACGGATAAGATTAGTGAGCGGTACATTACACCATGCTTCGTGAATGGTTTGGAATCATATGATGGTGAAGTTAACTTAGAGTTTGACGAGAACCTGATATCGAATGAATTCGCGGTTAAGTTGTGTTTGGACTATAAGGTGAAGAAAGGAAAAAAAGTTGGTTAAGAAAGAGCTCATTGTTGCCTTGAAGGGAGAGCTCTACTTTGTGAAGTTCATTATAAACCCTGAGGAAGATGGTTTTAAGCCTGGAGTCATTTTGGGAAGATCATTCCTAAGACTGGCTAAAGGAGTTGTTGATTTCGGTAACGGGGTGATCACCATTTATCCCAAACCTGATCCGTTTGAGGGTGATTATGAGAAAACAGGAAAGAGCTCAGACGATTGGGATTAATTACTTGGTTTCAATTTTGATGATGTGCCAAAGTTTGGAGAAGATCTTCCTCCGTTTTTATGCAAGATGGGGAAGAGAAATCGTAATAAGAAACAGGCAATGGAGAACCTTAATTTTTTTCTATCAAGATATGGGAACATCTTCATCAGCTGGTGGTTATTTAACCCAAGAAGAAGCAGCTAAAGAAGCAATAGCAATAAGAATGAGCCAAAAGTTTGCTTTATTAGAGGATGAAAGACCTATAATCGAGACCATGGCCTATAATGACAAATATAAGAAAATTATCGATGAAGTTTCGAAAGACAAGGTGGATTTATATGGAAATATTATAAAAGAAGAAGAGGAAACAGTAAATAGGATTTAGGAAGAGGCATTAAAAGAAAAAGAAGATCATGGAGCTTTCATATTTCCTATAAGACTAGAGGGAAAGGTTAATGAAAATGCGTTAGCAGATACGGGGTCAGATATAAATACTATGCCTTACCGAATCTATGAACAGCTAGGGAGAGAAGATATAAAGAAGGTGGATAGAGGAATCACGATGATAAATCACACTCAGGCAGAAGCTATGGGGATACTCACAAACGTTCTTTGTCAGGTAGGAGTGACTACCTTGATTGCCAAGTTTCTGATCTTAGATATTCTGATCGATTGTGATTCACCAATAGTTGTTGGTCGTGGATTCTTGCGTACGATTGGTGGAATAGTAAATGCTCGAGGGAGACTTTTCTCGACCTTTGATGGGTTTTGTCACCAAACATTCTGTACTGCAAGATCAGATTTTATGAGAAACGCAGAAAGCGATAGTAATGATGAGGAAGATTACCAAATAAAGAGGAATAAGTTTGGAGCACCGGTATATGGACCTAAACCTGCACCATACTTAAACTGTAATGATCCCGATGAGCGATCGTTAGCTATAAAAACAGTAACTAACCCATTCTAGAAAATTAGTGTTTAGAAGAAAGCAGTTAGTTTTCTTGGTTCATTACCTATGCCATTAAAGCAAGTTAACTGGAAGCCTGATTATAAAGGTTCGTATACTAAAGAAGAAGAAGCAACAGGACAATGACGTGCCGAGATAAGATTGACTGATCTGTATGGGAACATTTATCTACAAGCGTTGACAACAAAGAAAACGGACCAAAAATTATCAAAGTACCACAAGCTGAGTGATATCATGTCACCCAACTGGTTTACAGAATAAAGTACTAGATCAACTTGGAATAAAGGAGTAACTATATACTCCCGTTTTACTTTTTATGTTATGTTTTGAAAATAAAATCATTTATATAAATCCATATTGGATTACATTTGATGTACAGATATTAATCCGATATATGCTATATTAATATTAAGCTAATGTGATGGATTGAGATTATGTTTAAATTATGTGTATAAATAAATTTGTGTAATCAGTAAAAAAAATAAGGGTGAAGTACGCCGCACTTCAGAGTGGTTTTTCATAAATAAACTTACCAAACACGATTCTTAGTCATTATAAAAAAACACCAACAAACACAAAACCGTCGGGGTTTCTCAGAAAAACAAAAGGAAAGTTTCAAAAATCAATCCATCAACCTTCTAATCATGCCTAGGGTATGTTGATTTCATTCCTTAGACTTGTTTATCATTAATTTGTTTAATTTCTTGATTATTAGGGTTAAGTATAATTAGATTAGGAAAACCTTAAATCCATGTTTTATATGAACAATTAACCCTTAGAATTATGATGTTTAGGAGTAGTTTAACTCATGCATGCTTGGATTTGATTAAATCTGAAAGTGCACTGTTCATATTATGATTTATGATTAAAATTATTATTGGAAAATGATAAAAAAAATTCAGAATTATTGTTTTCAACCCAAAAAGTATGCCTGTTTTTTCCTAAAACCGCCGCATTTTGACTATTTTCCAGAAAGTACGCCGCACTTAAGGGAAGCGCACCGCACATTTTACATCCGAAAGTTAATAGATAGTTCCTAAAACCATCAAAACGCTTACCATTTATGCCAAATCATTTCTAGCATAACTATAACTTTATTGTTGATTGTTTTTTATGTGTAGGCTTCAGGAACACACGATAATGAGGCCGGATCATCAAGAAACAAACGTTCTAGACAACACGAAACAGTGGAAGAAGTGTTGCTTCCACAAGTTCATCACGACTACTTACTGTGGGAAGGTTGTAACCAAGATGCTAAGTCTAGATACAACACTAGATTGGCCCAATTGCTTCCTAGACATATTTACTCCCCATGTATCATGAATTAGGATATATTGAATAGAATGGGATGTGATGGAGAAATTGATGTCATGTTAAGAATTAAGGTGCGTAAAGCTGAATCGGGTGAGGAGATATTCACTTCTGTACCATGGATTAGAGCCTTTAATATAAATGAACCAATTTATGCAGAATTTTGCCATGAATTTTATTCCACTTATGAGTTTGATGAAGTGTGTGCTAGCAATGAGTTGCAAACCAAGAAGATCATCAAGTTTAGACTTGGTGGACGTGCTCATAGTTTGACCTTGTTGGAGTTAGCTCGAAGGTTGGGATTGTATCAAGCTACTGAGCTTGATGAAGATGGATTTAATGTTTATTTTGAAGGAGGTTTGCATAGTGATGAGCATTTTAACGTTCAGGAGTATTGGTTAAGCATCAGTAGAGAGGAAAACCTTAGTTTGTCTAGGATTCATGCTTCTACTATCAGATATCCAATCTTGAGGGTAGTGCACAAGATGATCACCTATGGTTTATGTCAAAGGACGACTAGGTATGATAAAATTCAGAAAAATGATTGGTGGCTCTTAAGTTTGTTTGATGCTAGACACCAGAATGGATATGCGAATGTGGCTTGGTTGATTGCAAGGTGGTTGAAGAGGAAAGGACATGGTTCTCAAAAGGAAAGCCAAATTTGCTGTGGACAGTTTATCACTAAGCTTGCTAGGAAGTCGAGGGTATTGACAAATGATGTGATAAGGAGTTTGAGTTCTCTAATTTACTGTAGAGATTTGGATACGACTACACGTAGGGAGTTGATCGACTCTGAGGGTAGACTTGTTCTTGAGGATCCACAGCCGGGTGTATCGAGAGTTGGTATTCCTAGACCCCCGAGAGCATCTATGCAGGACTTATATGATAGGATGGGTCATATGGAGATATGACAAGAGGTCATTGAGAGGATGGAGTACAGGCAGTCATATCATTGGGACAAGTATGAGGGAGTGTTTGAGCACATGGTTGGGGTTTATAGTGTTCCACTGCAGGGAGCCTATAACCCACCTAGGTACGCTCAACCCTAGTATTATCAGTACTACCAACAGTACCCACCACATTACTAGCCACCACAACAACAGCTGGATGATGATGAGTAGTGTCGAGATGACAGAAGTTGGTTGCGTGACCGCATGTTTGAGTCACGTATGTTTTAAAAACAATTTCAAAACATTATTATTATTATTATTATTATTATGGTGTGTAAAATGCCTCTGTTGGCCTTTAAAAACCAATATTATCGTACTTTATTTTATTAATCTATTAGGAATATTATTACTTTTTGTGTGTTATGTAATGTCTACACTTGTAACAGGAAAATAAGAAAAGAAGAAAGAGAAGGTGTGAGACGAATTGGCGCGAAGATAAGATTCAGAGTATAAATCACAATTGAAAAGTATTATTTCACTTTTCCATTTTATCTTTTCTCTATAATATTTTCACATTGAGGACAATGCTCATATTAAGTATGGGGGGGAGATAACAAGAAAAGTTCTGAAAAGTAAAATTTTTTTTGAAAATAACATTTTATTGATCACATACAAGCAATTTGACTCGGGATTGATAACATCACTAGCATATTTGTTTTACCCAAAAAAATTATGAGGATTAGATCTTAAGGATTCGGGAATCCATTCTTGATACCTAAGATGATTTTATCTTTAGCTTTCTCGAGTTAGGGAGTGAGCAATTGCAAATATCTCATCTGTCGTTACGGTTGTGTATTCATAGTTTTGTCGCCTTTTCTGGAGCATTGGTATCGATTTAAATTATATGATTATGCCAGTAAATTGTTAATTCTAGAACTTGTGCTTGAAATCTTTATGAGACCGCAGTAGGAACACGTTCGCGTGTTATAAACATTTACTGATTAAGAGGTGATAAAAATATAAATATAATTAACCAATAATTTTGTTCAAAAAGATTTTTAATTAAATTATCTAAAATTTTATCTGTTTGAATTAAAGAACTTAAATGTTGCTATTATGTGCAGAGAAGTGTACTTATCCTAAGTATGGTGGAAAGTAAGTTTCCCCTAAGATAAAGTGAAATGAGGCAAAAATAAAGCCAATATCATGAAAAAAAAGAGAAAAGAAAAGAAGAATGATGTGAAGAATTAGTTAGTTATATTACGGATAAAGTGGATTATGATTTACTTATAAACCTTTTTCTACAAATAATAAATATTATCACTAAATAAAAATTACCTCTTTTGATGTTTATGTTTGGTGCTTACGTCATGTCGGTGAAGTTTAGTTTCTTGTACAAGCCTATGGTAATTTGAACATTTCATGACTGCGAGTATGAGTGACTTCCGTTTACTATTTACTTTACCAAATTGAGCGAGTGTGAAAAATAATCTTATCTATAAAAATTTGTGAGTTGCTTTGTCGCGTTATCTATGCTTGTGATCATTAATTTGTTTTACGAAACGAAATTCTTTCACTTTGATTGCTTGAGGGCAAGCAATAAGCTAAGTATGGGGGGATTTGATAATGCTCCAAATATACATAAAATATCTCTCGAAAATACATTAAATATATATGTTAACGCATGAAATATTGCAAAGTTTGGTTGTTTGTTGTGTAATAATCATTTCAGGACAAAAAGTGACGAAAAGGACCAACGATGCAAAGAAATCCAGTTAAATGCACTAACGGTCATTACAAGAAGAATCTAGAAGAGAATCCAAGGAGGAGTTAATTAACGAGGAAAAAGTCCGGCGCACAATTTATTTTTTGCGGGGTACTTCAAGACGAAGTAAATGCCATTCAATTAAACACCAAGTACGACACACTTTTTCCTAAGTGCGGCGCACTTTCAGCATCAGTTATAGAAATATCATCAAGGGCATAATTATTATGCAACTCTTGAGTTGCCTAATCATTATACCTGCTACTACCCTCAACCTTATAAATAGGACACGGATTTAGAGAACAATCCATCCCATTTTCATCTCTCAATCATCAATTCATCAATTCCAAGTGATTTTAGTAGTTCTAAGGAGGTTTTTGAAGGTTAACCATCACCTTCATCACTTTTTGGGTAGAGAAGGAAGTAAAGCATAGCTGAATCTCAAAAAGTTAGAGTTGCTAGTGTTACTATAGTCATATGTTACTTTATTCTTGGAAGGAGTTGCAAGATTTGGAACCTTTACTCTTGGAATTTGGTAAAAACATGTTTCTATCCTTTGATAATATGAATGTTGGATTTATCATGATTGTTATATGTGTTATTATTATGATTGTTGAGTAGATTAACAAGTTTGGTTAGGAGCTATATGATTATTATGGATCAAACTTGACTTTTGAATGAACTTTTGATATGAATAATATAAGCTTGATGCTTTTGAACTTGGACTCTTTAATCTTCGTTTGATCACCATTTATCTCGGATATAGGTCGAAAGACTCCGATTAAATGATTATTTTCCAAGTTGTTTGTCTGCGACAACTAGACCTTAGCCTTGTGAGGATTGGCTAAGTAAATGAGTATTAACCTAAGTACAAAAGGGTTTAACGCTAAATCACATTTCTAACAAATTTGGTTTAGCAAGTTTATATTACTCATTATCAAACACAAATCACACTTAAAGCATTTTCATAATAAAATATAAAGGCCGAAAGGGTTTTTCATTATAAACAATAGATAATCTTTCTAAGTAACTAAAAATTCTTAAATCGATTATAATTACATTCGTGAATCATTCATCTACTCAAGTTTATCCATAATATTCTTATTCCTTAAACAAACATATCCTTATATCATTGAATCAAACCATTATCTTTAGATTGTGACAGTCTATAAGTTATTCCCCTTTTCGTAATATTATCGACTTTTTCTAAGAATACCCAATCCCGTGGAACGACCTGGTCTTACCTAAAAAGATTATATTACATACGTGGGTTATACTTTTACTTGTGTGTTTCCATCTATTAACCGGTAATTCTAGTATTATATATTTAAAGCTTTTAAACACATGAGTTGGTGTCTTGGGTGACGCCTAATCCTTGATTGACTCAATCTTAGCCCGATCAACGTGAATGATTTCACTATCAATCACGTGACTGAGAAATTGTACCTTCGACAGCCAAAAATCGTACTTTGAAAACTTAGCGTACAACTCCTCCTCCTTAAGTAACTTTAAAATTAACTTAAGGTGCCCTTCATGTTCTTTTTTGCTCTTGGAGTAGATCAAAATATCATCGATGAATACGACCATGAATCTATCCATGTACGGTTTGCATACCCAATTCATCAAATCCATGAATACCGCAGGTGCGTTAGTCAAGCCAAATGGCATTACTTGTAACTCGTAGTGACCATAGCGAGTCCTAAACGCCGTCTTTGGGATGTCTTCCTCACGAACTCTAATTTGGTGATAACCAGATCTT
Organism: Tanacetum coccineum; assembly: GCA_026074375.1. NCBI lineage: Eukaryota > Viridiplantae > Streptophyta > Magnoliopsida > Asterales > Asteraceae > Tanacetum > Tanacetum coccineum. The sequence goes on from BQNB010112000.1 coordinate 13,596, forward strand.
AAGTCGATCTTAGAGTAGACTCTTGACCCTTGAAGTTGAATTAAACAAATCATCGATTCTCAGAAGTGGGTATCGGTTCTTCGCAGTAAGTTTGTTTAGTTCATGGTAGTCGATACACATAAAAAAAGATCCATCTTTCTTTTTGACAAACAAAATTGGAGCTCCTCAGGGTGAGGAACTGGGTCTTATAAATCCCTTGTCAGAAAGTTCTTGCAACTGAATGGATAACTCTTGCATTTTGGCTGGTGCTAATCGACACGGGGCTCGTGCTATAGGTGCAGCAGCAGGGACTAAGTTGATTTGAAATTCAACTTGACGAGCAGGTGGTAGTCCACGCAAGTCCTCTGGAAAGACTTCCAGAAATTCCCATATAATTGGCACGTCCTTAAGTCACTTCTCCCCTGACTTATCCTCAGTCTTCTTAGATGTAACTTGCGCTAGATAAACTTGACATCCGTTAGGAATATACTTCTGGGTCTTCGTACACGATATGATCTTCAGCTTCGACTTACTTCCGCTGTTACAATCATCACCTCAGATTATCAACATCTCTTCTCCATAAGGGATACGGACGATCTTTTCGTCACAAACGATCACCGCGTGGTACTTTGCCAACTAATCCTTACCGATGATGACGTCGAAACTACCAAGTTCTACGGGTATTAGATCAATGTTGAACGGATGACCTAATAATCCTAATGTACAGCCTCTATGGATAACATTTGTTTCTGAAATTCTTCCATTGGCAAGTTCTACGGCATAACTAGTGTCTAAAGTGGACGGTGCAACATCAAGCAAGGCACTAAAGGTAGACGACACAAAACTCCTATCGGCATCCGAATCGAATAACATAGAAGCATAACAGTTATTTAGAAGGAACGTACCCGTGACGACATTGTAATCGGGGTTTGCTCCTCCTCCTCCGATGGCATAAGCCTTTGTTGTAGCTTCATTGCTCCTAATCTTGTTTCCAGTCTTGTTTCCTGTCTTGTTCCCACGGTTCTAATTTCTCAACTTAGGACAATCCTTCTTATAATGTCCCGACCTTCCACACTCATAACAAACAACACCCGACTAATTCCTAATTGGGGTCCTTTGAGTGTTTGGAGAAACAGCGGTCGTACGGTCTCTAGTCATGTGACCAACTCTCTTATAGTTTCCACACCTTAAAGTACACGGCCCTTCATGGTGCAACCTACACTTGTTGCAGTAGGGGAGAGATCCAACATACCCCTTTCTGTCATTGTTTTTGGTCCTGTAGGCTCTTGCCACATTCTGGCCTCCAACATTTTGTCACTTGAAAGCTAGTTGCTGCCCACAGTTGTCCCTCGGGTTGTTGTCAAACCTTCTCTTGTTTTCATCATTTCTAGCATAACCCTTCAGTTTCTGATCCATTAGATTGTTAGCAACTCGGATTGTATCTTGATTTATAGTGGGCTCAGCAGCGATCACATTCCCCTAGATATTATCAAGTAAACCTTCAATGAATCTCTCAACCTTGTCCTCCTCATCCGAGACCATTCTAGTACATAACAGAACCAATTCTTGAAATCTCCTGGTATAAGCAGTCAAGTCATTTCCTTTCATAGTCAAGTTCCATAACTCAGTCTCCATCTTCTGAATTTCGTTTCTCGGACAATACACTTCAGTCATCAACTTCATAAGTTTTGTCCACTTCATGGCATATGCAGCCTCAAACCTAATCGCTCTCTTATGCGAGTTCCACCACGTCAAAGCACTGTTCAACAGTGTGCATGTAGCATACTTTACTTGGTACTTTTGTGGAAAATTACTAATGTGGAACACCGTCTCCATCTTCTCGAACCAACGAGTCAACCCAACAACTCCTTCCATTCCATTAAAGTTAAGGGGCTGACACTTTAGGAAGTCTTGACATGTGCACTCTCGAGCAACATGCATAAGACCACCGAAGTTATAGCCATTTCCTCCTCCGTTCCCATTACCATTCCCATTGTCGTTTCCATTACTGTTTCCTTTACCATTTCCACTACCATTTCCACCTTCATAGTCATCATAATTTTTGTCTTCTTGCTCACCCCAACATTCCACAAGGGGTTTAGGGTTTCTGGCAGCGTCACAAGCTTTCAATGCTTCTGCTACTCGACGAGCAATTAGTTCGTTAACAGCTTCACGTGTCATCGTCGCTCCAGATCGTGTGTTAGGCATTGTCCTATAACATAACAATACACTACACGATGAGATCTTTAGGTAATACGAGATTAATAATGGGGTTCAATAAAATAACAGGTTTCATCACATGGAAACACACAATAAAATAAATTCATGATAATGCGACGATTTAGTAATAAGGCAATATTCAATGAGTAAACAAAAATAGCATTAGATTAAGAACATCATAACATAGAATAATAGATATTATATTTCATATCGCCAAATGTCAATGGTTACATCACGGTTTTCCAAAAGATAGGATTTACAAATTCCTAACAATACACTACTACTAGATACTATGGATCAATACTAGAACAATCATGGAACAATCAAAGGATGGTAGCCTAAGTGCCTCCTAGCATAAGCCTCAAGTCTAGCAATCCTCATACGATCATAAAATCAGAAATGTCAAATCTGCCTCATCTCTCTACGAACATGCAACTCCCTCCGCTGAAGTCGGGAAACTCTCTAAGTTGCAACACCTAACGTGCCTCTAAGTCTCGTATTATCCCGCTCTAGCTCACTGATCCTCTCTGATAGAACAGCACTTTGCTGACCAGTCTCTACAATCCTATGCCCCTGATTCCTCTGAATGCTCTCAATAACCTGAACTCGGTGAACTGGGATCTCCACAGTGTGATCATGAAATCTTTGTACCAGGTCTCCCAACGTCTCATAAGTACCCTCTATAGCTCCCTCCTTTTGAGCATGCTCAGGGATATCATCTAGCATCGCAGGATGCATAACCCTATCAACACTAACCTCAACCGGGCCCCTCGTACTCATCTTGACCTCCTCTCGAGCAACAGTCTCAACCATAACCCTAGCATCTATCCCCTCTGTCACACCCCGCCAAGGCGGAAACACAAGGCGTAAACAAGAATGGATATCATCACAACACATGGTGTCTATATAGAGAATACTAAAATGAAAACTAAAGTAAAGCAAAGACACAAAGTGTCATAACAATACCCAAAACCTAATGGTGTCTTTATTAATGAGAAAGAGGCCTCGTCAATAAATTACATGCAAAAACATAATCCAAACAATTCATGCAAACACATTTATTCAAACAGAAAACAAAAATAAACTCAAGAGCGAACTCCAATGTAATCCTAGCAGTCATTCTAGCCACTTCTCTTAGCTTTAATATCCTCATGAACCTCACCTGAAAATGATGCTTAAAAACGTCAACACAATGGTTGGTGAGAGTCATAGGGTTAAGACACATAACAAAATCTTACAAAACAATTGCTGCGACTAGTAAAACAACACACATGACACCACCGTCCACTGGTCTATCATTCCATACTTACAATAGGGTCATGGGTAGCTCACTACCCTCCGATCGGAACACAAAGTCAGTAGGTATTATTTCAACCCTTCAGTTGGATTTGTTTGTGGTAAGCACCACTCTCAACCGAACTAACATACTTTACAACAACAACAATAATAATAATAACTCTAATTGATCACCAAGCCATGGAGCATACCACATAACATACAAACACATAATCACAGCAACTAAAACATTTAAACTCATAGCATCATTTTCACCCCAAGAAAACATAAGAAAAAGGGGCTATGAAACTCACCTGATGCTTAGCTTCCCAAAAGAATCCAACAAAAGCTTCACAAACACTTCACGGATAATCTAAACAATTAAGCACACAATAAGCTACCATCAATTAGGCATTCAACCCAATATGATGTAACCTCAACTATGATGGATATCTAAGCTATCTACCATAGTTCTATACTTGTTTTAAACCTTTTCCAACTCTTATATACACCATTTACACTTCAATACTACACTTTAAATTTTCTGGATTAGAGCAGAATTTTATACTCACTTACGCGTCCTAAACGTACCACTTAAACACTTCCACAATTCAAACCAAAATTCACCATGCTACATATATGTCTTATGAACCTCTCCTAGCTCTCCCAAAGTCATTACCCTTTTACAAATACCCTTTAGAAATTCATTAATCCAAAGTGTCCAGAATTCGGCCAGAATCTGACCCCCTAAAAGTATGACGTTAGATAACCCACTTAAACTTCATAACCTACTTAGAAAAAATTCAGGGGCCACACAAAATATATAAACTAACTTCCACGTGATTTATAGCCTCTAACTAGATGTCTAAGTATTTTTAGAAAAATCAAAACCAAAACTAAAATTTGTCATAGTTTTACCCACTGATTTTGTAACGACCTTTTGACCCACTTCCCGGCCATAAAAACTCACGAGACCAACTTTACTGGAAAGTAGACTCTCTAAGGTTATCTCCAGTATGTTGTAAATTGTTTATTTGATAATTTATGATTGAGTTATGACCGTTACAAAACTGCCTAACTTTCTGCAGTGAATTAAACAACTAATTCGGGCGATCTAGACCCTAACGCATGATCAAATCACGAAACTGGTAATAGTTTTATATACCCAAAATATATATATATATATAATAAAATACTTCAAAGAGCAATTAAGAAAATTACCAAGTTACCCTCGGTAAAATTCACTCTTAAAAATATATATAATATAATATATAATACGTATATTTAACCGGATAAATATGATCACCAAGGTCGTTTCCCCAACGACTAGTGAAATCGAAACATCGTTTAAGCTTGGATTCTGATTTGAATAAGAAAATAGATGATTTTGATATCTATAACTACTAAATAAGAAACAACAATTAAAATTGAACAATTAAAGACAATTTAAAAAATCAAACAAATACCGAAAACAAATAAAACGCGACAATTAAGCAAATAGACTAAAATTAAACCCTAAAATTGCAAACTAAGTTTCTAAACCTAAATTAGGATAAAAGAAAATTTAAGAAAAAAAAATATTTTTTAGATTATTTTTGAATTTTTTTATCAATTAAAAACTATTTAATTCTAATTAAATCCTAAAAAAACAGAAAATAATTGAAATTATATTTTTCCTAAGTAAAATAAGTAAAAAGAAAATTTTAAAAAAAAGAATTACTATTTTTGGCTTTTTAGATTTAAAGATATGATTTTTCTAAAATTAAAACTAATTAAAAACTTTAAAAAGTAATAAAACTATTAAAAATATAATCCTACAAATTTTATAAAAATTATACTAGATAAATAAAAAGTGCAGAAATTTTATAAAAATAAAAGCCCTAATTTTTATCTTTTAATTAAAGCTTAATTAAACTAATTAAAACTAAACCCTAATTATTAAATAAAACTAATTAAAACTAATTAATTAATTAACTAGGGACTAATGGTGCAAAGACCTAAAGGACTAACGGGGAAACTAACTAACTAACGTAAGGACTAACAGAAAAACAATTGAAATTGAAAAGTTACAAAACCTACCCTGAAAGTCTAGCCCGATTTCAAAATAAGTCTATTTTAGACTTAAAAATAAAAAGAAACTAAAAAGTGCTTATCAGCAAAAACTTAAAGAAGCAAAGTTATAAAATAAGTTGAGGTGAACAATTTTAACAAAAACACTTAGGGCTGAAATCCACTAATAAGCTCTTAAAGAGCTTATCTTTAAGCTGACTTCAGAAAGAAAGGGTTTACCCTTGGTTTTTCTAAATAAGCTATAAAAAGCTCAAAATAAGTCCAAATTGCAAAACAAAAGATGTTCTAATTAGCTTATAACTTGCTTAAGCTAATTCAGAAAAGAAAATAGAGCTAGAAACTCTTTTAAGCTACTGAAAATGATCATGAAACAAGCAAACTCAGAGATTAAGCCAAATAGCAAAAAATTCCATTAAGCTTAAACACTCAATAAGCAATTCTAGACTAAGAGCTTATGAGAACTTATGCAACTACTAATAAACTATCTATTTAACCTATAAAAACAAATACCTTAAGCTAAAATTTACAATTTAAGAATCTACTTAATTACCTACTGTTCTTGGTATTTTTGGTTTTCTTAGTTGAATTTTGAAAGTAAAATAAGCTAGGAAATGAAGCTAGAAAATGAAATTTAAGTCTTAATCTATATTAAGCTATAACTAATCTAAATCCTACTTTAACCTTAGAAGCTAATCCTATTATTACTTAACTAAAAAGCTAAGTCAAAAGTGACAGTAGGAACACCGTAGTTCCTACTGATGCACTTTGCACAAGTGCAAAACAAATAATGCAGGTTACCTAAAGGATTCTACTACACTAAACACACTCAAATAGAGTGTTAAAACATAGACCAAGCAAGATCCAATCCTTGAAAGGCATAGATCAAAGTTTTATAAGTAACAAGAAAAGTCTAAAAATGCCCTGGTGCTGGCTCACTTAAAATAAGCATAACTTTTTTATTGTTTACAAACTAACATGTGAAAACTCTTTTCCTATTGTTTTTAACTGAAATCAAAGCTGTCTCAAAAGGTTTGCACAAAAACTTTTGACTTTTGATAGTCAAAGTGGCTTATGCCGAACACCCCTTACAGATATAATAGCTTTTGATTAAGCTAACAAAATTAAAATCAACTTAATGAGACCTTAACCCCAGATGATAAACAGCTAATATTAATCTTAATAAGCATTACTCAACAAGCAAATGAGCAATAAAATTAGTTTTAAGCTATTTTAATTATTTTTTTGGTTTTTAATGTTTTATGACAAGTGATATATAAAACTATGATCTAGACTAAGAGAAGCAAATACAAATAAACTATTATGATTATTAAGCTAGATAAAACACAAATAAGCACTAATAAGCAAATTAAATAAGCAAATAAGCAGATCTAAGTTTAGAAAGCAATAAAACTAATATTTAAAGCAAGAAATTAAAGAAAAACTTACAAGGCCTCTAGCTAAACAAGAGGACCATTTAAGGCAGCTACAAGCTCCCTAGCTTATTAATAAGCTAGGGTATAAGTCCATGGGGATCCTTCCTTTATAGATCCCCCTTCCATAAGCTAATAATCCCAAAATGCAAAGGTAATGTTTTTTTTAGCTGATTTATTCTATAAGTAAAATTAGGTTCAGTTAAGCTCCATCAAGAGCTTAGAGACTCTTGAGAGCTGAGAAGAGCTTATTAAAGCTTATTGAGACAGATTGAGCTTTTGAGTAAAAGGGCTTTGAGAGAATTTGAAAGGTAAACACAGGATTTATTTAACCAAAGACATTCATTTCATTACATAAAAGAAGATTACATAATTCAAAAGACAAATTACAATAAGCAATATTTAAGATACCCTAAATTATTAAAAACTAGAAAAAGGAAAAATAAGATAAAAAGAAAGTGTATCCTGCATGTGTGAGCTGAGGCTTTTTTATAGGCTGCCAAAGAAGCTTCTAGGCCTCCTGAATCCATCTCCTAGCCTTCAATCCGCACCCTTGATTCTTCTAATCATTGCCAAATGATTTTGAGCCGTTTGATCATTTTGTGTGTATCTGAGGATCGCCAGCGTGTCATTCCATTGATGTGACATTGTGTTAGTTGTGTGAGTGAGTTTAGTGCAAAACCCACGTCCCTTATGTGCTTCTCCATTGATGACGTGGCTTGATCATGAGAGTGAGTTACTAAAACCATTTGATTAGACTAATTTGTCCCTGGCATCTTGTTAATGAGCTCTTAAATTAACCAATAAAGCCCTCAATTTCCATTTGCCCCTTGTTTTACCCTGGCTAGTAAAACGAAAGTGATGATGAACAGTAAAAAGGGCTTCGCGCCTTTTTACAACTGAAAACGGGTAACATATTTTTAAACTTTGGGTTAATTGCAATTTTGGTCCTTGTGTTTGGTTTTTCCATTTGTAGTATAAATTAAGTTTGGAATGGTGCAAGATTGGTCCCTGTGGTTTATAAAAAGAGTAAATAGGCTATGGTTTTGGGATTATGGATCCGGGTGAGGCCCATTTAGGCTTAGGGACTATTTATGGACTTTTCTAAAAGTTGAGGGGCTTAAATAGAATATTTTGGGTTTTGTTGACTTTTGTTGACCATGATGACTGGATTTGACTGCGGGTTTGACTTTTCTGGCTTCGGCTTTGATTCTTTGGCTTCTTTTTGTACTCTTCTGATTCCCGTGTCCGTGCTTGCCCGATTTTTACTGTTTTCTTGTGATTTTTGATATATCCGTTCCTGCACACACAAAAACAAGCATATTGTTGCCATTTTTGTTCTGTTTTGGGTTTATTTGTACTATTTTAAACATAAATGGATATGTGTATTTAACACTTATCAAAATTCCCCAAACTAAACGATTGCGTATCCTCACGCAATATCACATGCCTTATAACTGAATACCTCGAAACTTCCCCAAACTAAACCTTTGAAAAGTAGCAAAGATTTTTGTTGAGAGAGCTAAAAGATCACAAGTTATAAAACATCCGATTTCCCATTTTCAAAGATATTTCTCTTTTTATGATTTTTCTTGATAATTAGCTACCTAACTACAACTTATTTATGTTGACAAATGTATTGTTTTCATTACCTCATTGGTAACTTTG